>WNWK01006655.1:0-35000 GCA_009830355.1 Cherax destructor | reverse complement strand
GCTGCTACACAACACTGTCATGCTAGAGGGCTGCTACACAACACTGTCATGCTAGAGGGCTGCTACACAACACTGTCATGCTAGAGGGCTGCTACACAACACTGTCATGCTAGAGGGCTGCTACACAACACTGTCATGCTAGAGGGCTGCTACACAACACTGTCATGCTAGAGGGCTGCTACACAACACTGTCATGCTAGAGGGCTGCAACACAACACTGTCATACTAGAGGGCTGCTACACAACACTGTCATGCTAGGGGCTGCTACACAACACTGTCATACTAGAGGCTGCTACACAACACTGTCATGCTAGAGAGCTGCTCACAACACTGTCATGCTAGAGAGCTGCTCACAACACTGTCATGCTAGAGAGCTGCTACACAACACTGTCATGCTAGAGAGCTGCTACACAACACTGTCATACTAGAGGGCTGCTACACAACACTGTCATGCTAGAGGGCTGCTACACAACACTGTCATGCTAGAGAGCTGCTACACAACACTGTCATGCTAGAGGGCTGCTACACAACACTGTCATGCTAGAGAGCTGCTACACAACACTGTCATGCTAGAGGCTGCTACACAACACTGTCATGCTGAGAGCTGCTACACAACACTGTCATGCTAGAGGGCTGCTACACAACACTGTCATGCTAGAGAGCTGCAACACAACACTGTCATGCTAGAGGCTGCTACACAACACTGTCATGCTAGAGGGCTGCTACACAACACTGTCATGCTAGGGCTGCTACACAACACTGTCATGCTAGAGAGCTGCTACACAACACTGTCATGCTAGAGGGCTGCTACACAACACTGTCATGCTAGAGAGCTGCAACACAACACTGTCATGCTACCTTTGAACCTTTGATATACCTTTGAAGAGTTTCGAGAGTATCTACTCTCTGAGCCCGGCCATGGGCCAGGCTCGTCTGGTGCTTGCCTGGTCAACCAGGCTGTTGCTGCTGGAGGCCCGCTGCCCCACATATCCATCACAGCCTGGTTGATCTGGCACCTGCTGCACACAACACTGTCATGCTAGAGGGCTGCTACACAACACTGTCATGCTAGAGGGCTGCTACACAACACTGTCATGCTAGAGAGCTGCTACACAACACTGTCATGCTAGAGGGCTGCTACACAACACTGTCATGCTGAGAGCTGCAACACAACAATGTCATGCTAGAGGGCTGCTACACAACACTGTCATGCTAGAGGGCTGCTACACAACACTGTCATGCTAGAGGGCTGCTACACAACACTGTCATGCTAGAGGGCTGCTACACAACACTGTCATGCTAGAGGGCTGCTACACAACACTGTCATGCTAGAGGGCTGCTACACAACACTGTCATGCTAGAGGGCTGCACACAACACTGTCATGCTAGAGGGCTGCTACACAACACTGTCATGCTAGAGGGCTGCAACACAACACTGTCATGCTAGAGGGCTGCTACACAACACTGTCATGCTAGAGAGCTGCTACACAACACTGTCATGCTAGAGGGCTGCTACACAACACTGTCATGCTAGAGGGCTGCAACACAACACTGTCATGCTAGAGGGCTGCTACACAACACTGTCATGCTAGAGGGCTGCTACACAACACTGTCATGCTAGAGGGCTGCTACACAACACTGTCATGCTAGAGGGCTGCTACACAACACTGTCATGCTAGAGGGCTGCTACACAACACTGTCATGCTAGAGGGCTGCAACACAACACTGTCATGCTAGAGGGCTGCTACACAACACTGTCATGCTAGAGGGCTGCTACACAACACTGTCATGCTAGAGGGCTGCTACACAACACTGTCATGCTAGAGGGCTGCTACACAACACTGTCATGCTAGAGGGCTGCTACACAACACTGTCATGCTAGAGGGCTGCTACACAACACTGTCATGCTAGAGGGCTGCTACACAACACTGTCATGCTAGAGGGCTGCACACAACACTGTCATGCTAGAGGGCTGCTACACAACACTGTCATGCTAGAGGGCTGCTACACAACAAGATGTTTATGTAGCAGACATTAAACCTGGATTGTGGAGAGGAAAAGCTTGGTGGTGGTGTCAGCACACAGTCTCACGCTGCTAAATAACTAGATTTATTCGTGGAGAAATACTGTGCTCAAAGCGGTCATATATATATATATATATATATATATATATATATATATATATATATATATATATATATATATATATATATATATATATATATATACAGCACCCGGGGAATGGGAGGCAGTGAGGTCTGAGCCGAGTAAGTGGAGGGTAAATCCTTGGGAGAAGAGCCCTTTATAGGCTGCAATTCATCCCCTACTCCCCTCGTCCTTGTTACCATTCTCCCCTATCATTACTAGTCTATTTAATATTTATCTAACTCTTCATATTTTGTTTAGCTCTTAGCTACGTTCTCTGCGTGTTCCTTTTTCCTACACTCTCTCTCCCTTCTGATCTATTATGGTTATTCCCTCTCAGTCCCCCTTCTTTACTGTTTATGCGTCTCCAGTTTTCCTCTTTTCCTCTTGGCTCCTCTTGCTTCTTTGGTTTATATTCTTCTCTCTTTGTGACGTCGCTCCTATCCAGTTTGTCTTGGTTCTTAAATATCATGGCTTCCGTTCCTTCCTGTTATCCCTCAAGTTCTCTTACTTCTATATTAACCTTACATACGATATCCTGTGTGATGGAATATGACATTAGAATTATTATCTGTTGTTCCCACAGTGTAACTTTCGTATATAATATTATATCAGCACACTACCGATGGATCCAATTTCGTTAAAAAAATATTAGCCTATATTTGTAATTACTCCCATATCTGCCCTTCCTCCTATCTTCGCTCTTCCTCCCATTTCTGCCCTTCCCTTCATCTTGATCTTCCTACAAGACGTCACTTACACACTCTTGCAGCTTCAGTTGATGCTGATGAAATCAACCTTCTCTGTAGCGCCGCCTCACCTTCTCTCACATTCTTCACACCACTGTAATTACCTCCTGTGATGCCTCCTGGAGGTCCCTGCTAATGCTGCCTGCGTTACTCTCTCTCACTATGTATATCTCTGTCTCTCAATTGTTGCAAAAATCTTGCCACACTCTATAAACGCCCAGGGTACAGTATTTTAAAATCTCTGACTTACAATAAAAAACATCCCTGTATACTGAGTGATGTATGTCTGCTACAGCTGTTTGAACATCCCTGTATACCAAGTCTTGAGGCATCGCTGGGGACATGGGAATAAACGTTTCTGAGTTATTTTACAACGATTTAATAGCATGTAAATACTATTCTTGTTCCACTCCCCACCCCGATCTCTCTCTTTCTCTTATTCCTTCTACACGGTGCCTGTTCTTCTGTAGTGTTGGTATACCTTCTACACGGTGCCTGTTCCTCTGCAGTGTGTGTATCCCTTTATAATGCTCCTGCACCTCTATAAAAATCTTGCTGCAGCAATTATTCTCAACCACTGCAACAATCCCGTTTTCTTTGACTTACTTTAATTTCAACAAGAACATTTATAAATTTCTCTACATTTTAACGTCTTCATTTCTTTGATAAACTCCATCTCATAAAAATCAATTTCTTTGAAAAATTCCCATTACCTTCATAAGATTCCACTTTCTTTCGAAACGTCCCCATTTCTTATGATATTTTTTGTCTTTACCCAGGGAGTCCGTATGGCTTCTATAAGTTGACAATTCTCAAGTGCCTATTTATACGCCCTCAAGCACCTATTTATTCGGCCAAGTCCTCGCTTCTTTTCCAATATTCTCCTTTCTTCTGCAGCGTCAATATCTCTGCTGCAGCTTCCTTATTGCCTCTTTCTAACATGTTTATCTATGTGCTTTTTTCTTTCTATGGCCCTGTTTCCATTTTTATATCCCTCTCTTTTTTAATTACTTTTTTTCTGTTGTGCGTCATTACTCATTTTTTACGTTCTCTTTTGTTTCCCAGTTCCTCTTCGCATCCACACAAGTTTCTTCCCAAATGTCATTGTTTTTCACTACCAATTTACTGTTTCTGAAAGATAATTTTTTGTCCGTCTTCAAGATTTCTTTTCTACGATGCTCCTCTTTTTTCAAGGTCCCTATTTCTTGTCTAACGTTTTTCTTTTCGTCTATTTATCCCATTCCTTACTTATTTCTATAAAAATCTTGTTTTTTTGTTTTGTTTTATTACTATTACTAGTATATTCAACGTAAAACCCGTTGGAATGGGAGGTTATCAAGCTTGATCCAAGAAATTTGAGGTTAACTCAAATTTTCCCCCTTCCCTCGACTCATTTCATTGCCCAAGCTACTCGTCTATTTCCCAGTGTCTCTGCTTCTTCTCAGAGTTTTGAGCTTGCGTTATATTCAAATTACTATACTATAAAATATGGTAAAATTCTGTACTGTAAAAATTCTAACTCATTTTCCTACTAAGTTACACATTTGCAGCCTTGCAATGTCGCTCAGTGCAGGTGCTCTTACACCTACCCGTGATCCAAATCACTTATAATGTGTTAGGTCTTAGTTTACCAGGCACCATGTCTGTTGCACTGCGAATGATTATCCATCTCCCGAGTCTCCTATCAATGGGAACGATAGCTTACCAATCTGTTCATCTCCTTTATCTTTTGGAATGCGCTTACCATCTTTTCATTCTCCTTATCATTTTTGGGATGTGAGTTTATCCATTCCCTCATCCTCCTCACCTTTCGCAATACGTGTTTAACTATGTCTTAAACATCATTACCTGCTGGAAAATTAATTTATTCATCTTCTCATCCTCCTTACCTGGTGAAATAGGTTTTCCCATTTCATCTACATACATAATGAATAGAGATTTGTATAGCTCTCACCTGCTGGAGTGAGCGTTCTCCTCTGCCTCGTCTTCCTCCTCCTCCTGAGGTTCTTCAGCTGGCTCGTCAAGGATGGGTGCCATGCGTGTTCCCGGGGAGCTGGACGGGCCGGAGGCTGGCGACTTAACCCGCCGGAGAGTGCCCATGCGGAATGACTGACGGAAGGATGCGCGAGCCCTGTTGACTGTGCGAGACAAGATAGATTAAATGTTGGTATTTTCACATTTGGTACACAAATAGACTTACTATTATTACTACTATTTCTATTACTACCATTACTACTGCTGCTATTACTACTGCTGTTAAAAAAGTAAATGAACAAATTTGAATCGCAATATACGATCTCTCTCTCTCTAAGGTAAATATGAGTCCGTAAATGAATCTCCGAATCGAAGAATTCAACACATCTCTATACAACACATGATACAGTATCAGAAACATCAGTGAACAATGTGAACTGTGCAAAAAAAGCGTTATTTTCACAAACATCATTAATAAATACAATTTTTTTATTAAATGAAAATCAGCGTATTGAGGGGCCCAGATCGCTGATACAATGACTAGCAAATAATCCAACTTACTGAGAACGACAAGGACTGTTGTGTAATAAATATCACGACAGGACACTTCGTAGGATATCTCCAGTCATGGTATCACGACAGGATACACCACAGTCATGGTATCACGACAGAATACACCACAGTTATGGTATCACGACAGGATAGCTCCACAGTCATGGTATCACGACAGAATACACTACAGTCATGGTATCACGACTAGGCGTCTCCAACCACTTGTGATTCTGAATGACCAAAACATTTAAGATCACATTCGATAAGGTGTTGCTAGTGAACACTGACGAGTGGATCTACTGTGTTAGAGCTACTTTTCTCCTCTCTTGCACACATTCCCCAGGTACTGTATCAACCCTGTGGGTTTAGTCTTTCCTCAAGGTTACAATAATAAAGATGTATGCACCATCTTGTAAGTAACAACATATAATTTGTTGCAACACAAGACGAAGGTTTCCTGTATCTTAACCACTGAATTAACAGTTGTGATATTTGTAAGTCATTCCGTTCTCTTAGTAATAAAAAATATACAGTATACAACACAATAGCAAGATAGATCACATTAACAAATCAACAACATCAAACCAAGTTTAAGTAGTCAGCATCAATTAAAGATCCCATTAAATTATTAATGAAAAAACAGTCTTTCCTATTTTTTCCATAGATGCCTACAGGCACCCAGGTAATATCTTATAACAGGTTTTTCCCAACAGCGACAAATTAAAGATTTAACCGGATGACGTAAATTACATTTGCAAACAACAAAAAATCTATGGAAACGAAACCAGGTATTTAACTAACACCAAGGCAAAGTCTCCAGCCATCAGTTCCCATCTATAACCATTAAATAAAATGAACAAGAAACTCAAAACACTTCTTTTAGAGCAATCCTGTTAAATCACCAGAGGCAGCAAATACGAAGTTCTGTGTATCTGGACTTGGCTAATGGACTCTCAGGTAGACGACTGCGCACATTAATGGCACTTGAGAAAATGTGGCAAAAGAAGTGAGAAACTCTGACCTGTGTGAGATGCTTAAAGTCGTGTACAAGGACAAAGGCGGTCTCAATCTTTTTCTCTGTTTCTTCACCAATTATCGTGGTGAAGAAATAGAACGAATAAGGTAGATGGGTTATAACGTAACTTTTCCTTAATGGTAAACAATACCTACGAGTTGATAAAGTTGACACATCAAAACCAAAGTACTAAACCCCTGCTAGGCTGAGTAACTGATTATCTCATCTTCCACATATAATCTCTTTAAAATAAAGATACCAGGTGTTGCACCTGAGTTATGAAGGTATTTTCATATCTACATGTAACTCTCCTCGCCTAACACAGATCTATTCAATACATAACAATGTGGATGATCTTGAATGAATTCCAAAACTCCAGCCAACTTGCGAAGTAATATGAAAAGAAGATCATTGAGAAAATAATATATATATATATATATATATATATATATATATATATATATATATATATATATATATATATATATATATATATATATATATATATATATACACTACCAAGACTCTTGAGGCCTGTGATCTCCCGTGTCGTACAAGCGGCCAAGATTTGCTACCTCAAACAATCATTTCCATCACGTCAACACCACACTCTTCTCTAATTAATTCTCTTCTCTCACACAAATGTGCGTGAACACGCTCTCCCACCCTGCCTATCAACAGGTGGCAGGAGAGAGAGAGAAAAAAGAAGGAAGTGTGGAAGAAAGAGTAAGCATGAGGGAGAGGGAGGAAGAAATAGAGAGGAAGGGAGACGAAGAGCGTGAGAATGAACATGGTAAAGGCAGACACCAAGAGACTTAACAGTCCACGCCAAGGCTATTTGCAGAGGACTCTCTTCTACTGTCTCGATGGAGGACTATCTTCTATTGTTAGTTGGTCGATTAAAAAACAGAAAAGCAGAAGTCTCTCTCCTCATTCCCCACCCTCCACTCCGATCACTGCCGGCGTGAAACAGTGAGTTAAAATGCTAAACAATTATTAAAAAACGAAAATGAACATTTATAGAAAAGAAAGAAGTGAATGTGAGATACTGAGTAGCAACTACATCTACTGCAACTGTAGATGATACTCCACTACAGCCATAGCGCTGTACAGTTGTAGATAATACTCCACTAGTCAGCCATAGCACTGTACAGTTGTAGATAATACTCCACTACCAGCCATAGCGCTGTACAGTTGTAGATGATACTCCACTGTCAGCCATAGCGCTGTACAGTTGTAGATAATACTCCACTGCCAGCCATAGCGCTGTACAGTTGTAGATAATACTCCACTACCAGCCATAGCGCTGTACAGTTGTAGATGATACTCCACTGTCAGCCATAGCGCTGTACAGTTGTAGATAATACTCCACTACCAGCCATAGCGCTGTACAGTTGTAGATGATACTCCACTGTCAGCCATAGCGCTGTACAGTTGTAGATGATACTCCACTGTCAGCCATAGCGCTGTACAGTTGTAGATGATACTCCACTGTCAGCCATAGCGCTGTACAGTTGTAGATGATACTCCACTGTCAGCCATAGCGCTGTACAGTTGTAGATGATACTCCACTGCCAGCCATAGCGCTGTACAGTTGTAGATATACTCCACTGCAGCCATAGCGCTGTACAGTTGTAGATGATACTCCACTCCAGCCATAGCGCTGTACAGTTGTAGATGATACTCCACTGTCAGCCATAGCGCTGTACAGTTGTAGATATACTCACCAGCCATAGCCTGTACAGTTGTAGATAATACTCCACTCAGCCATAGCGCTGTACAGTTGTAGATGATACTCCACTGTCAGCCATAGCACTGTACAGTTGTAGATGATACTCCACTGTCAGCCATAGCACTGTACAGTTGTAGATGATACTCCACTGTCAGCCATAGCGCTGTACAGTTGTAGATGATACTCCACTGCCAGCCATAGCGCTGTACAGTTGTAGATGATACTCCACTACCAGCCATAGCGCTGTACAGTTGTAGATGATACTCCACTACCAGCCATAGCGCTGTACAGTTGTAGATAATACTCCACTACCAGCCATAGCGCTGTACAGTTGTAGATAATACTCCACTACCAGCCATAGCGCTGTACAGTTGTAGATAATACTCCACTACCAGCCATAGCGCTGTACAGTTGTAGATAATACTCCACTGTCAGCCATAGCACTGTACAGTTGTAGATAATACTCCACTGTCAGCCATAGCGCTGTACAGTTGTAGATAATACTCCACTACCAGCCATAGCGCTATACAGTTGTAGATAATACTCCACTACCAGCCATAGCACTGTACAGTTGTAGATAATACTCCACTCCAGCCATAGCGCTGTACAGTTGTAGATGATACTCCACTGTCAGCCATAGCGCTGTACAGTTGTAGATAATACTCCACTACCAGCCATAGCGCTGTACAGTTGTAGATAATACTCCACTGTCAGCCATAGCGCTGTACAGTTGTAGATAATACTCCACTACCAGCCATAGCGCTGTACAGTTGTAGATAATACTCCACTACCAGCCATAGCGCTGTGCAGTTGTAGATAATACTCCACTACCAGCCATAGCGCTGTACAGTTGTAGATAATACTCCACTACCAGCCATAGCACTGTACAGTTGTAGATAATACTCCACTACCAGTCATAGCGCTGTACAGTTGTAGATAATACTCCACTACCAGCCATAGCGCTGTGCAGTTGTAGATAATACTCCACTGCCAGCCATAGCTCTGTGCAGTAGTTCCTCTTGTAAATACCGTGTTATGTTCTCAACCAGTTCTCGTGTGTACTTACCGACCTTCTTTCAGGATTGAACTTTAAGTTTCTGCAAAGTTTACATCCAAACCGTTCTTAGACTAATTCGATTTGACACTAACAACTTCAAAGGAAGATTGTCACTGTATCACAACAGAGGGAGGAAGAGCGAGAGAAAGGGAGAGAGAAAGAGAGAGAGAGAGAGAGAGAGAGAGAGAGAGAGAGAGAGAGAGAGAGAGAGAATGGTAAAGAGAGGTGTGAGTTCATAGAGAGGTGAAGCTCAAGGGCGTATCAGTGTCACTTCCCTTAGCTGACTTATGTGACGTTGGTCTTTGGCTGGGAGAGGAAGGGGAATAATGATGGAAATTAAAATTGTCAGAAAAAAAAAAATTTGTTGACACGATGTTAGTCTCATGATAAACACTGTGCCAACATGCGAGGTCCAAGACTATTCAACCAGCTACCATCATATCAGAAACATTGCCGGAAAAAGTGTAGAAGTTTTCAAGAGGAAACCGAATCACTCGTTTCAAAAGAGGAAACAATTAGATATATTTCGGTTGCTGCGCGACAGAAATATATAACCGCAGCCCCCTGTACTGGAATGAATGCGAAATGAATAGTGCAAAGTGCGGCATGAGTTCATAATGCAATGCACTGGAGGTTTGAAGCGAATCAGAAATGGCATTCACAAGTTATCACATGGACATTAATATCACAATTCCTTCCATAAATACGGCAGAACTTCTCTTACAGCTCACACAGACCTTCTCTTACAGCTCACACAGACCTTCTCTTACAACTTACACAGACCTGCTCTTACAACTCACACAGACCTTCTCTTACAGCTTACACAGACCTTCTCTTACAGCTCACACAGACCTTCTCTTACAGCTCACACAGACCTTCTCTTACAACTTACACAGACCTGCTCTTACAGCTCACACAGACCTTCTCTTACAACTTACACAGACCTGCTCTTACAGCTCACACAGACCTTCACTCACAATTCCCATAAACCTGCCGTGAGCTCCCAAAGATCTCCACAACCATCATGACTTTGACTTCAAACCTCCCACAGACTTAAATTTAAATACAAACATCAGGAAAGATTTGTATTTTACGTTTACGGGTTCTTCAAATTGCTGGATGACTTTGTTTAGTGGGGACCCCGTTTCAGGAATTATGTTGGGGTAAATTTGCATAAAAAGTTGGCAAACAATACCTAGTGGAACTCTGTACACAGCATCATTGACAGTTTTGTCCAAGGACCGCATTGGGTATATTGACAATAAAAATATCATGGTAAGCCTTGTTTGGCTAGAAAGTGTCGAGTTACTGGAAAAAAAAATTCTCCAGGTGTTAGGCAAATTGACTGAATTTTAGGAGAAACTTTAAAATGTGCTCCATAGGCAGTAATACGCTACATGTCATATAGAGGGAGGCTTGAGTATCTGCAAGCAGGAGGCTATGTGCCCTATCCTCAATCTACAGAAAATTATCTTGTAGTGACAATACTTTCTGAAACAGGACCTAACACCAACGTCCTGTAGAACTCTGTTTAACTTTGTGTTCATCTGTAGGGCCCAATGGGCCCGGTCTTTCCTAAAGACGTAAACATATGTGTAACTAATAAAGTTAGAGAAGCAATAGGCTTCTATAAAGAAAACCTGATATAGCAGCCTTCACCTCAGCATCCATCTGTTCATTACCCGAGATTTCAACACGGACAGACACCAACTGAAAACCAAGTTAAGTGTGCCGGACGTAGATACACAATAAGACAAAATATTAAATACAGAGCAGTTAATTACTAGGTTTAGAGAATGCAAGAAAAATATAAATGGGAGGTAAATATAAATAAGGTGATCATAAGAAACAGAAGCAAGGCCAGGAGCCGAAATTCAACCAACATCAAATACAAAAATATTAGAAGTAACACCTACTGGTGTCACCGACACAAAGCAGTAACCAGGAACAACTCTGGTACGATCTATACTAGTGAACCTACGCACGCAAGAATACCATTCTGCTCACCTATAACAGTATAATACACACACACAAGCACACACATACACACACACACAGACACACACACACATTATATATTTTTTTCCTCGAAGCCTTTTATCTACTTGGTCCCACAATTTGCACCAGAGGTGGACCCAGCTATCTATCTATCTATCTATCTATAATATATATATATATATATATATATATATATATATATATATATATATATATATATATATATATATATATATATATATGTATGTATATATCAAAGACTATTAATCTATTCCAGCTCCTCCGAAGTTGGACACGAGCTAGGTATGCCGCAAGTATTTCCTTTCTGGCTGGCCACGATAAGACGCTGGAACATGAAAGTGACCGCCCTTGGGTCCCTGGTGGTGTCAATGAGTCTGGAATCCAGTTCTTTGAGGAAATGTGGGCGTTCTTTCCCCATGTTTCCAAGGTCTCTGATCCTACTGGGACAAACTGAAACTGATGGCTTATGTTTCTGTACTTGCTGATCTTGTACTCCTCCCTGTGATCCGCAGCACCTCCCTGTTGCCCAAGACTATGATGGATGTAGGTGTCAGCCAGCGTCGACACGCAGGTATAGTCACATGCTAAAAGCTTGCCATTCTTCCAAGAACATATAGTGATCCTGTCTCGGCAGTTTGCGGGATGGTGAGTATTTTTAATGTTAGGGATCGGGGCTATCTCTCGGATGGGCATCCAGCTGTAGCAACACTCCTGTTTATGATGTCGCTGACTTCATTGTGTCTTGCGTTTTGGAGCAGTTAAGACCATGTAGACCATATTGGTCGGCTTGTGCATCGCAGGAAATGCACGTATATTCCATATGAACTTGGGGAGCGTGGCGGAGAGCCACTGTAATAGGAAGGGTGTGTTGGTCGAGGCGTGTTCCCACTGCCGAAATGGGAACTGTCTGGAAGAGGTCCCCAGAATGAGGGGCACTCTCAGATTGGAGACAGGCAGTCTCCCTGTTGGATGTTGCAGCCCTGAGCATGTTGGCATGTTTTCAGCGATGGGGCCATCCCATCTCGACTGTTTTTAGGCCAGTGCTGCACTAGGTTTTGGTGATGGAGCAGCGAGAGTCTCCCATTCGGTAATAACACTGGTTTAGCTTGGATCCTGTATTCTTGCTGAGTCACCAAGGTTGTCCGGAAGAATTTGTTTTATTAACTCGTCTAATGCTCTGGAGGAGGATAAGAAAGCTGGTAAGGCAATCTGGGAAGATTTGCGTACTTGAGATGAGAATTACAGTGCCTGTAATGTGAATGATGAGTAGAGGATGCTGTGGTTCTTAGGGTAGGACGTAGTGTCTGCACTCTGAAGGACAGGTGAGGATAATGTAGTTCTGGAGGAGAAAGTACTGTGCCTGCACTCTAAATGATGGGAAGAGAATGTTGTTGTTCTTAAGGAAGGTGGGAAGTACAGTGTCTACACTCTTGAAAGACTGGTGGGGATGTTGCTGTTCTACAGGTGAGAAGTACAGTGGCTATTGTGTAGGGATGTTGTAATTCTGGAGGTGGGGAGTGCAGTGCCTGCACCCTGGAAAATGGGTAATGGCGTGGTGTTGAGGTGGAAAGTACATAGACTGCACTCTGAAGGATGGTTAAGAGATATTATAGCCCTGTAGGTAGAAAGTACAGAGCCTGCACTCTGATGGAGAGGTGGAGATTTTGCGGTTCGGAGGGTTATTTCAGTGATGTCTGCGCACTTCGGGAAAGTGAGCTAATGAATGAATGATGGTGAATGTTTTCTTTCAAGGATCACCCTACCTTGGTAGGCGACGGCCATTGTGGTAATATTTTATACTTAATATAGACCAAACTTACAAACATTCGTTAAAGTACTGGTTTCACCTCCTCTTTAACGCGCTTAATTAGTTAAATTAATGTATGTGTAATTAATTAACGAGTAACAAATCGCTGCTTCATTTGACGTTTCGTTTAAGAATTACGGACCAGTTGTTAATATCAGCTGAAAAACTTCATGAATTACATAAAAATGCTACATTTATAATTTGAAGTATATTATACATTGCATGAACAGGTTTTAAAATCAGTAACGGAATGAGAACACTGTCAACGGAGAGTTTGTAATGTCGCAACATGAGGTGTGCTCAGATGGCAATCACTGAGTAACCTCTGATCAGAATATGATAACATATTCAATTTCAACCATAAAGATACCTAACTGTCTTGTTAATCAACCTCTAGTCAGGCCAGGCAACCTTCTTGGTGAAATTCAGAAAAAAAATAGTTTATCTATCATATTCTTATTTTTCATACTCCACAAAGAAACAGACACAAAAATGAACGCATACACACAAAACCCCACATAATTTTAATAGGTATGATTGAGCTCAAGCAGCTAGGAGATAGTGAATCCGTAGCAGTCAGAGGAAGGCCGGACTAAGAGCAGAAATTCGACTCCTGCAACCACAAATAGGTGAATACAAATAAGTGAGTGAACACATACACACAAGTGTGCTCTGCCATGTTTATGACTGGGAAACCAAAGCAATTATGAAGATACACATTGCCTTTCTCTTAAGTCTCCTGCTACATTAACTCCCATTCATGCACCTCCTTAAAGATAAGTTGTGCGAGCAACTCTTACCATCTGTAAATGAATTATCTTCTTAGCTGCAAGGTACGTAGCAGGTTCCCTTTGAGTTTAATACACAGAGCATGTAAGTGAATCATACCTGCCACCTGCAACATCATCACGAAAGTTAAAAGATATTCGTCTAAGTAATTAAACTAAGCTTAAGCAATACAAGTATATCCTCTGAAGCGTTCACTCACATCTGGACTGGATGGTGTTGTCGCCGGAGGAGGCATCATCGTCGTCATCTTCCTCAGTTCTTGGAGTCATGTCTTGGAAGTTGACGATGAACATGCACGTGTCACCATCTTCGTTCTTGATCGGACACAGCGTTGTCTGGCACAGGAATTTCGTCCCTGGAACAAGAGGATTAAGGGTAAGGATTGCCTGATATGTAACAATGATATATAAAGTTAGTGCGATAGTTACTGATTACGAGCGTCATCAAAAACGGTGGGAGTTAGGTAAAGATAAATGCATACTATACAGAGAGAAATTCAACTTGCATGAGCTTCTTGCTTCTTCTAACAACGCATACCATGTGTGAAAGACGAATGTGGTGGATAAGTGGTACAGTGTCATCTCACTTTTCAACAGACGAGGGTTCGCGTCCCTGGTAAGTTGTGAGTAAATATTTACTGTTCACAAGATAGACGTACAAATTTAATTCAATATCCAACAAATTATGACAATACGCCATGAAAAAAACGCCAATGATTTATGTCGAAATAAACAGTTGTTTTTGGTAATCTGATATACCTATTATTCACAAGGTTTTCAAATAATCCTCTACACAACCCACCAGATGTTTTGGACTATGTTTTATGACTCAGCCCTTCACAGTAGTGCCATAACCTTATGATACTCTCAGTATTGTACTGTCTGGACTATACCAATAACGTTTTGGTTGGATAACAGTACTAAGGTGATAAATATATTCACATCCTTAAGTTCCAGGTTTCTGCAGTTATAAAACTTCTTGTTGAAAATATCGTAATATCTTGTTAAATACTCCAGTGATAGTGCAGCTTTAAAGTAATAGCTGAAATAATTTAATATTCTTCAACACAAAATTGAAAGCATACCATCTCATATTCTAGGAAATATATTGACGTAAGTACAGATCTCCTTACATTGATAGGAGTAGCGTAAATATTTACGCGCGCGCACGTGTGTGTGTGTGTACTCACCTAATTGTGGTTGCAGGGGTCGAGACTCAGCTCCTGGCCCCGCCTCTTCACTGATCGCTACTGGGTCCCTTCTCTCCCTGCTCCATGAGCTTTATCATACCTCGTCTTAAAGCTATGTATGGTTCCTGCCTCCACTACCTCACTTGCTAGACTATTCCACTTCCTGACTACTCTATGGCTGAAGAAATACTTCCTAACATCCCTTTGACTCATCTGAGTCTTCAATTTCCAATTGTGACCCCTTGTTTCTGTGTCCCCTCTCTGGAACATCCTGTCTCTATCTACCTTATATATTCGTCGAAGTATTTTGTATGTCGTTATCATGTCTCCCCTAACCCTCCTGTCCTCCAGTGTGTGTGTGTGTGTGTGTGTGTGTGTGTACTCCCCTAGTTGTGGTTGCAGGGGTCGATTCATAGCTCCTGTGTGTGTGTGTGTGTGTGTGTGTGTGTGTGTGTGTGTGTTTTGTGTGTGTGTCTCTCTGTGTGTTTAGGTTTTCTATATATTTTATTTAAATTTGGTTTTTATTTCCTAATTCTACGTACATTCTGGAAAGGTAAGTTATTATTGCTTCATATTATTGTTTTCAACGGTAAACGGTCATGTTAAAATGTTTACTGATTAACTTAAAAAATTACTTAATAGTCAAAGTTAAGATTAACATTAATTATATGAATTATAGACCGTAGTTACAGTGGCAATATTGTACCAAATAATTGTATGCAAGCTACACAACCCACAGAGTCACAAAACACAACTGATCCTGAACAGTAACTATCTTACTGAGGTATCAAAGAAAACATGAGACATTAAGAGTTTCTGAGCTATCTTTTTCTTTTTGACTTCGGTTTTACCATCCACATTTCCACCACATAAATGTACTGGACTATACATTGTATTTCGCAAAGAGCTAAACCTGTGTGATTCATTCAACGCAATGGGTCGCGGAGGTCCGATCCTCTGGCAATCGCGGCCCGCTCTCTGGTCAATCAAGCTGTTATTAATCTACATAAATTATGTAGGGTATCGTTTGAAATATTAACCAAATCTCTTGTTGTCATAAGTGATGATCTGAGATCTGGGACCAGTTTCTTCAGGAATTTCCAGATGTAAATTATAAAGTAATACATCTTTCTTACCCAGGTTACAGTATGAGACACTTGAAGCGTTCCCACAAGTTCTGATACTTGATTAAATGTACATGTACGTATATGGCCAGTGAAATTTCTCTGTGCGCTTTCCACATCGGGAAATTTCCTGTCTTGAAGATTTAATACAGTGGAGTGTTAAAAGTTGTAGGAAGAAACGTTATTCATTTCTTGCGTGGAAATTAGCAGTGCTAATTAGCGTGCAAATTAGCAGTTACACAGCCCGATAACAATCCGATTATCGCTCTGCGTGCGATACTAAAATAATGAAATATTCAATCTCGTCAGAAGAGGCATTCTCATGTTATAACCGGGAAAGATGTTCAGTGGCATTGGTCTCCCTGGTATATCACGGACGACAGATTCATCTTAAAGAAATTAAAAAAAAAAATCATTGGTGATTTAAAACGGTGTAAAGGTCTGTTTAATTTTTCAGCTCTATAGCCCAATTTCCTAATGCTCCAGAAGGGTAGGTATAAACCTCCAATTTTTTTTTTTAATATTTGCTAACTGCAGCATACAAAGTTGACTACAAACATGCGATCTTCGTCGAAGACGCAGCAGCTTTGAGAATCTGAAGCCGATATAACGAAGCAGTCTCAAGTAAAGATTTACGTCACTCAGAATAGGCATTCAAAAGTTATTTCGCTTAAAATTATACTAAACCATTTTGAAATTAAAAAAAATGGGCAAATTGGTACTATATATTATAATAATACTCTCAACTTTCCCCTCAGTAAGATACACCAGTGATGAAAGTTTGAAGCAGATCAGAAAAAAACTTTCTAGAGTTATCAAAAGAAAACCAAAATCACATATGGCTGAACCTTTTTCCAGTTATAGTACAACAGTGTTGCAAATCTGAAGGCAATCGATGAGGCGTTCTCAGGTTGTAAACAAAAACCTTGATAGAAGAAAAACAACTCAGACAACCATTGAAAGGTGCCCAATTCGGTGGATTCTTAATAAGAGTGGAGCATACACATATAGGGGAAGCCTCAGCTGGAGCCTTAACTGGAGCCTCAGCTGGAGCCTTAGCTGGAGCCTCAGATGGAGCCACAGCAAGGGGCCATAGGCTTAGGTCCTAGATTTGGATCCCTCGAAGTCACAACTGGAGCCTCAGCTAGGGGCCACAGCTTTGGAGCCTCATCATGGGCTACAGGCTTGGACTTCGGAGCCACAGCTGGAACCTCGGCTGGAGCTCCAGCTAAGGCGGATGCACCCTCTTGAAGGGCCTCAGCTGGAGACGTCCACCTAATCCTGGTTTATTGGGCCATTATGCTCTACACCCAACTTCAAAACATCATTTACAGAACTGCCTCAAACGAGGAATAAGAAGAATGAAAGCTAGCAGGCAACACTAAGCTTTCCTACCACAGAATTTACCTCCCTTCCATCTAACTTCTACTCTTATGATCGAGTATTCCCTCACTCTCGTTCCCCAAACTTCCCATTTTCTCATTAATTCTTCCTCCCTCCTATCCCCACCATCCAAGCTCCATCTCCCCCACCCCCCCTCTTTCCATCTAATCTCTTTCCCTTCCTCCCCGCCAGACTCTAAAACTTTTCGTATTCCCATCGAATCTCCTACTCACCCCTTCGCCCCCCGACAACCCCCTGTCTACTCCTCTCCACCACCCACCCTCTTATCCTTCCTTCTGTTGTTCTTGCTGCCTCTTCTTTAGTTGGTGTCACTGCTGCTATTTTTGCTGCAAATTTTATCGAAGCTTCTGTTATTGCTGCTTGACCTTTTCTCCTGTTGTCGTTGCTCCTAGTATATTACCCTGCTTTCACTGCTACCGTTAATAATACTTTTAGTCCTCCTGTCGCTTCTGCTGTTGCTATTGTTAGTGTTATTTTTCCTATGTTGTCGATGCCACTTCCCCATGTTACTCTACTATCACTGACTCTGATTATGGGTGTTGTTAGCAGCGAGGGAGACGACAGAGGATGTGATGGGTGGTTGTGGTAGCAGGGATGGTGGTGGCGAGACTGCTGATAATGTTGCTACTGCTGCATCGATCTCTACACCTACTGGCATCTCACCCACCAGCCGGTCTACTGTTGCCAAGGAGACTTGGGAGGGACAGGAGAGTGTGAAACCAATAGATAACTTACGGAAAAGACTTTAAAAAGATAAAAAAAGAGTAAATAGTAGGCCTCATGAGAGGGACACACATTTCCACGTTTTCCTTAAAGAATTTTCTAACATTTTTAGTCAATTTCAGTTTTACCATTAAAATTGAGATATTTTTAATTAAAAAGTTTAGATTATTCTCTATTCTCTACTGACTTGACAATGCCCAATGTATGTGCAAAGCGTTGTGGTTAATACTGTTATTCACTGCATGAGCTTTATTTACTCCACCTTGTCAGTATTTTCATATCGTTCCATGTCTATATTTTACTGTTAACTGGAAGCAAATTTCTTTCATCGATTTTGTAAGTTTATTTTTCACAGGGAAGTTATTTTTGCTTGTAAAATTATTTGGAAATAAAGAACAGCTCTGTTGACAAAAATTTTTGATGTTGGAGGAAGCAGCCACTTACCAAGTTTATTCCCTTATGTAGGAAGATATGGACTATTTGCTAAAGCTATTAACAAGCTGGTTATGTCGTATAAATTGAAATTCTGCATGAAGACATAAATATTGTGAACATATATAAAAAGCTATAGCATTTAACATGGATATAAAATTTGTGAATGGGTAAGGTAAGAATGATCGACATGGGAAGAATTGGGGACATAGAAAGAAATGCATGGCCAATTAAGCCACTTACATATTAAGTGAAGTGAAGACGTGGGTCGAAAATGGTGGAGGATGACCCCCATACATGGATTTTAAATTAGGCATTTAAAACACAAGATCCAGAAACCAATTTCATCATGAAGGTCAAGATCAGGCCCTGAAGATGAAGCGGAATCTCAGTAAACAACACATATGTGGATACGATTTGTTAAGCACATACACAAAAAAAAAAATACAGAAAGCGAAGGACAGACGAAAACGAAGACTTGAACAGATTAGCCAAAACGAATTTGCTTCAGAGAGGAGAGACTCTGAACGACAATTGCTTCGCAGTCACATCAGAAAAAATAGGACAGTTAAAGACCAGTAATTCGACTGAAGAAGGAAGGAGGAAAGTTCACGAAAAATGACAAGTCTGTGAGAAACAAACGATATAAAGAGGTCTTGTCAGTGGAAACAGGGGCAATAATAGAAAACCAAGGGGTCAGTGACAGGTATTGGACGCTATACACACAACAGAAGATGAAAAATACTTCTGATGAAGCTGGATACATGAAAGGTCCTTACAAGGTGTCACTATGGATTCTGCGAGAGAAAGCAGAAGCACTGTCCGAACCACTAGCTAACATCTACAACACGTCAATGGATATGAGACAGTTGCCAGAGATCTGGAAGACAGCAAATGCTGGCCCTATATTTCAGAAATGAGACAGACAGGAAGTTTTGAAAGACAGCCTAGTTTATCTGACGTAAATACCATGCAAGTTAATGGAGAAGATTATCAGGAGACTGGTAGAACACTTGGAGAGAAGTAGTTCCATAAATAATACCCAACACGGTTTCAGAGATGGCAAATCGTGCTTTATCAACCTGATGGATTTCTATGACAAACTAACAGATGTGAGACAGGAGGGAGGGATGAGCGGATTGCATTTTCTTAGACTGCAAGAAGGTATCTGATACTAAACCCCACAAGAGATTAGGGCGAAAGCTTGAGCTGCAGACAGGAATAACTAGGAACATACTCTGGGGTATCAAAAGGTACCTTAGGGAAAGGAAACAAAGATTGTCGGGAAGAGACGTCAGAATGGGGAAGAGTAAGTAGCGGGGTTCCAAGATTCGTATTAAGACCAGTACTGTTTCTGGATATGTGAATGACATTCCAGATGTGATTTAGTCAGATGTATCCCTGTTTACTGACGAAGTTGAACTAATGAGAATAAAAACAGATGTGGACAGGGAAAGATTCCAAATAAATCTGGAGAAATTGCAAGGTTGGTCAGACAAGTGATTGCTTGAATTCAACTCCAGAAAAAGCAAGGTAATGAAGATTGGTGAAAGGTCAAGAAGAATGGACACCAGGTATAGATTCGGGGAACAAAGTCTGCAGACCGCAACGAGAGAGACTAAGGGTGAGCAAAGTGCCTGGTATATCGCTAGAGGCTCACCAACCAAATAACCTCTGCAGCCAATGCTCGTCTCTGAAATATAAGAGCAGCCATCAGGAATCTCAATAAAAAATAATTCCGGACCCTTTATACAACATATGTCAAGTCCATCGTAGAGTATGCACCACCAGTATGGAACCCACACCTGAAATAAAGCATGTTAAGAAACTGGAGAAAGTACAGACGCATGCAACGAGGTTTGCTTTAGATGTAAGGGGTACGAGCTACAAGAAGAGACTAACGTAATTTAATTTAAAGATACTGGAGGACAGAAGAACCATGAGAGACATTATAACACTAAAAAATACCCAGAGGAAATGATAGGGTGGACAGGGATAGGCTGCTAGAGCGGCGAGAAATAGATACTTTGGAACATAGTTGAAAGATAAAGACACAGATATCGTAATCATAAGGATGTTAGAAGTATATCTTCAGTCTGAGAGTGGTCGAAAAATGGTATGATATCGATGAAGAAGTGGTGGAGGCAGGATCTATACATACTTTTAAAAGTAGATAGTGCTAACGAGGCTGAGTCAGTGACTCTGGCAAGTAGAGGCGGGACCGGGAGCTGAAACTCGACCCCTACAACCACAAATAGGTGGGTACATACACACACACACACACATACCATCAACATCAAACACCCATTTCCCCTGAGAAAGCAACAAGGCTCTGCTCTGGGTGTGTCAACAAGGGGAGAATGATCAACAAGTTCTCAATGATGGAAGACATCAACTGGGTTGTTTATCTTCCACACCATGTATAATGTGTTTGCACGTGACGTCACAGGGCGAGCGTCCAGCATGCTGGATGTCTAACATGTGACCGTGATGCTGTTCACCTCTCCTCAGCCATAACAAAATTGTGTATATTTGAAGCACAATACAATAAATAACATAATATATACAAATTTAATGCTGATGTCAGACTTCCGAATCATATATACATGAATTTTTATTTGTAATATGTGTTAACATTCTTAATGTTGTATTGTGTGACCATGAGTGGCAACACTTAACATTTTCTGACTTACCATCTCAGTACAAAATGAACTGCCAGACTTATCATTAGATTTAAAGAAGCAGAGCTAAAAACACCAGGGTCTTGCAGCGCTTAGGTAACGGGAGGCACCTAGGTTCGATCCAAGGAAAGGGAGATTAAATCTAATTCCCTGAAGATTAGTACTTAGATATTCTGTAGAACTCAGCTATTTACTTACTTAATATGCAACGAGACTGGTGTTGACACAAGGGATGAGAATGAGTGCATTTACTCTAACACTAAACTAGCGAAGAACCAGTGAAGACTTAATTATGACATGCAAAATACCCAGACAATGAGACGGCGTGGTAAATAGAGACCACCTACACTCATCACCCTCTCAAAACACCTGCACTAATCCCTCTTCCAATGGGAAAATGAACTGGAAGGGAAGACAGTGAATGAGATGGAGTACGTAGCTGGAAAGTGTCGGGAAGCAGAAAACAAATTCATACCCAAGAGCAGAAGATGCAATGGCAAGAATAGACTGAGCCCAAGGTTCACCCTGAGGTGCAGAAAGTGAGAACTTAAAAGTGCTAGAACTTGGCTAAGAATGCAAGAAAACAAGGAGACGTGATGCTTGGGTAAAACGAGAAGCTCAACGATAATTTAAAAATGACATATTATCGAATTGGACCCAGAGTTGCTGTACAACCAAATCAGGGAAAGGCAACAGTAAGGGACCAGGTAATAAGACTGAAGAAGGAAAGAGGAAAACTCACAAAGAATGACCAGGAAGTCTGAGGAACTCGCTAAGAAATTTAAGATATTCTCGGAGGAAATAGAGACAATACCAAAGAGTCAAAGAGGTTGAGTGCACCAGCGAGTGCTGGGTATAATGCATGCAACAGAAGAGATGAGGAAACTATTATGCGAGCTAAATGCCTTGAAGGCAGTGGGACCAGATATCTCTTTGTGGATCCTGAGCAGTGTGTGGCCCACCAGCCACAATCCTCAAGTCAACATAAATAGGGCAACTGTCAGAGGCGTGAAAGACAGCAAATGTAGTCTGTTATTTAAGAAAGGGGACAGGCAGGTAGCATTAAACTGCAAGCCAATGTATTTTAATGACGGTATATCACTGGCATGCACAGCATGTACGGCTATGGAGAAGATTATCAGGAGAAGCGTGGTGGAGTCCCTAGAAAGCAGTGGGTTCATGCATAACAAGTTGCTGCCTTCAGAGAAGGTAAATCCTATCTCACAAATTTATTTGAATTCTACGACAAGATAACAGAAGTGAGGCAGGAGAAAGAGGGATGGGGAGTTTGTATATTTTATTTAGACTGTAAAAGAAGGCTTTTAACAATTCCTCATAAGAGACTGGGACAAAAGCTAAAGGAGCGGGCAAAAACAGCAACAATGGATTAAGGAATAATTAACAGAAAAGAAACAACTAGTGACTGTCTAAGAAGAGGTCTCAGAATAGGCGCAAATGACGACTGGGGTTCCACAAGGATCAGTACTACGACTGGTATTCCTTGTGTACGTGAATGACATGACGGAAGAGATAGATATTCCTTCTCGTAGATGTGAAATTAATGATACAAACAAGTGAGGACGAGGAAAATAATAAATGGACCTGGACAGGTTACAAGAATATACTGAAAAGTGGTTACTAGAATTTAACCCAAGCAACTGCATAGTTATGAAGACTGGGGTGGGAAAGGAAGATCGCAAACGGAATATAGGCTCGGGGGATAAAGGCTGAAAACTTCACTCGAAGAGGACCTTGGGGTGAGTACTGTACAGAGCCTATCACCTGAGGTGCACATCAACAGAATAACTTCTGTAGTAAATGCACGGCAGTTTATACGGCGTGTGTCAAGACCATATTGGAGTATACAGCGCCAATACGGAACCCACACGTAATCAAGCATGTTAAGAAACTGGAGAAACTGCAGAGGTTTGGACCGAGACGAGTCCCTGAGCTAAGGGGAATATGCTATGAGTACAACTACACCCATCATCTCAACACTCAACCACCACCAACACCCACACCAATCATCATTTTCCAGGTCGCCCATCACCTACAGACACCATCCATCCACAACCCGGATCTACTATCCCCGCACTCACACAAGAGCCACACCAGAATATAAGTGTGTGTGTGTGTACTCACCTAGTTGTGGTTGCAGGGGTCGAGTCATAGCTCCTGGCCCTGGTGTGTGTGTGTGTGTACTCACCTAATTGTGGTTGCAGGGGTCGAGACTCATCTCCTGGACCCGCCTCTTCGCTGTCTGCAACTGGGTCTCTGCTCTCCCTGTTCCATGAGCTTTATCATACCTTGTCTTAAAACTATGTATGGTTCCCGCCTCCACTATATCGTTCGCTAGACTATTTCACTTCCTGACTACTCTATGGCTGAAGAAATGCTTCCTAACATCCCTTTGACTCATCTGAGTCTTCAGCTTCCAGTTGTGCCCCCTTGTTTCTGTGTTCCCTCTCTGGAACATCCTGTCAATATCTACCTTGTCGATTCCCCGGAGTATTTTGTATGTCGTTATCATGTCTCCTCTAACCCTTCTGTCCTCCAGTGTTGTTAGTCCTATTTCCCTCAACCTTTCTTCATATGGCAGTCCCCTGAGTTGCAGAACTAACCTTGTCGCAAACCTATGTACTTTCTCTAATTTCTTGACGTGCTTGACCAGGTGTGGATTCCAGACTGGTGCTGCATACTCTAGTATGGGCCTGACGTACACGGTGTACAGTGTCTTGAACGATTCCTTGTTAAGGTAACGGAACGCTAATCTTAGGTTTGCCAGTCGCCCGTATGCTGTCGCAGTTATCTGGTTGATGTGTGTTTCCGAAGACGTGCTTGGTGTTATACTCACCCCAAGGTCTTTCTCCTTTGACGAGGTTTGTAGCCTTTGTCCACCTAGCCTATACTCTGTCAGCGGTCTTCTTTGCCCTTCTCCGATCTTCATGACTTTGCATTTGGTGGGATTAAATTCGAGAAGCCAGTTGCTAGACCAGCTGTCAAGCTTGTCCAGGTCTCTTTGAAGTCCTGCTTGGTCCTCATCCCATGTGATTCTCCTCATTAATTTCACATCATCTGCGAACAGAGACACTTCTGAGTCTATCCCGTCCGTCATGTTATTAACTTATACCAAGAATAGCACTGGTCCTAGGACTGACCCCTGCGGTACCCCGCTCGTCACAGGCGCCATGTGTGTGTGTGTGTGTGTGTGTGTGTGTGTGTGTGTACTCACCTAGTTGTACTCACCTAGTTGTGGTTGCAGGGGTCGATACATAGCTCCTGGCCCCGCCTCTACACTGGCCGCTACTGGGTCACTCTCCCTGCGCCATGAGCTTTATCATACCTCTTCTTAAAGCTATGTATGGAACCTGCCTCCACTACATCGCTTCCTAAGCTATTCCACTTCCCGACCACTCTGTGACTGAAGAAATACTTCCTAACATCTCTGTGATTCATCTGAGTCTTCAACTTCCAACTGTGTCCCCTTGTTGCTGTGTCCCATCTCTGGAACATTCTGTCTGTCAACCTTGTCAATTCCTCTCAGTATTTTATATGTCGTTATCATGTCTCCCGTATCTCTCCTGTTCTCCAGTGTCGTCAGGTCGATTTCCCTTAACCTCTCCTCGTAGGACATACCCCTTAGCTCCTGGACTAATCTTGTTGCAAACCTTTGCACTTTCTCTAGCTTCTTTACGTGCTTGGCTAGATGTGGGTTCCAAACTGGTGCTGCATACTCCAGTATGGGCCTAACGTACACAGTGTACAGGGTCCTGAACGATTCTTTATTAAGATGTCGGAATGCTGTTCTTAGGTTTGCTACAGCAGTTATTTGGTTGATGTGCGCCTCAGGAGATGTGCCTGGTGTTATACTCACCCCAAGATCTTTTTCCTTGATTGAGGTTTGTAGTCTCTGTCCCCCTAGACTGTACTCCGTCTGCGGTCTTCTTTGCCCTTTCCCAATCTTCATGACTTTGCAATTGATGGGGTTAAACTCCAGGAGCCAACTGCTGGACCAGGCTTGCAGCCTGTCCAGATCCCTTTGTAGTTCTGCCTGATCCTCGTCCGATTGAATTCTTCTCATCAACTTCACATCATTTGCAAACAGGGACACTTCGGAGTTATTCCTTCTGTCATGTCGTTCACAAATACCAGAAACAGCACCGGTCCTAGGACTGACCCCTGTGGAACTCCACTCGTCACCGGCGCCCACTCTGTGTGTGTGTGTTGTCTGTTTGTCTGTCTGTGTTAGACAAGTGCCGATAGGCACGGCTTTTTTGTGTCTATGTGTGTGTTTGTACATGTATGTGCGAGTGGGTGTGTATGTGTGCATGCGTATACATGTGAATCTGTGCACTTTCTTCAAACAAAAATTAATAATGTAAGTCAAGCTTCGCTGCCACAATTATTAAAGAAAAGCAGACGTAAACACAAGTAACACAGAAGTTACAGTCTAATCACCCACGGCAAATGTTAACCAGATCCCAAAAGACCAATGATTATATAAAAAAATCTTATCAGCGTCTGACGCACTAGCAGGAAGGTTTCTGCGTTGAGTCCTTCAAGTTGGAGTCACTACTGGCGCTGTAAGGATCCAAAGAGCTCCTTTTGTTATGGTGATCTCCTGCCAGCCTTTCCGACAAAAGACCTCATGGAGGGTGATTACGGGGCATCACAAGTGAGAGCAGAAAGAATGAATGAGAGAAGGAAAGAGGTCAAAATAGCTAACGAAGAAAGTGTGACTGCCTCTTAAGAAACTGCCCCGGGTGTTACTGCAGCGTACTTCAAACCACTTGAGGCAAGGAACTCGTTAAGTGCAAGGAGAGGTCTACAAACTTGTGCCGATTATCCCGCAAGGAGGTAGCAGTCGTGTACTGCTTCCAAGTAACTGATCTCGGGATTCTACTAAGGAGGATCATAATCATTAGAGATGGAAATAAAGGAAGATAAAGAGACTAGCCAGATAGACGACGTACTTCTCTTTGTATTGTTGGTTAATCGGGAAGAGTTGTTAGCAGGGAAATCTCTTTATCAAGTCTTTACTACAATAACAGAGAAGCGCTGAGGCCACAGAGGTCATACAGCGCCTGGCAATGGGAAGTAATCTGGGTGGATCCAAGGAAAGGAGAACCTCAATTCTTTGGATCAAGAGTTTATAACCAGTAACAAATCGCCCCTTTGAAGCAATATCTATCTCAAGGTGGATTCATATGAAATTCTTCACGAACAACAATGGCTGCATAAAAGACGTTGACAAGATTATCGAAGTCTACTCTTAATAGTAGTACATCAAGGAACTTTGAGAATGTATTAAAAAACTATTTACGTCATAATATATTTTCTACAGGTCCAAAACACACTCAAAGAATTATACATTCTGGTATAAAAACTTGACTGTATATCACTTTTTATCGAGAAGTGGAAACTAAATTTCATAAAAATTACAGTTCCTTTTCATTACAAAATTTTATTAAAAATTTTACTTATTTAATATTAAAATCGTAAACGTGTAAACGAGAAAACAGCAGAAATAATGAAGGTTATTGAATCGACTGCGACCAATGGTATCGTGTGCCACTGTATGCTCACTCCAGCAGCCTCACATATGCTTGCTGATAGAGCAATACAAGCGAACGAACAAGCTCAGACCTCATGCGCTCTCAGTGGGCAACTAAGTCACTGAGATTCCATGAACACTATCAATCTACAAAACAACTTGAGAGTGAATACACGGATATGCATAGGTAAATATTCCAATCGGGAGATCTGTCTACTTGCGGAATGGTCACATTCATAGAGAGTTTAGAAACACATAACAATTTTGTATTTCTTTAAAACACTTCATAAAATACTTCTTGTAGAGTTTCCAGCAACATCTTCCCACTAAATCATAAGTTAGCATTTTGCTTTAATGAGTCGGTAAACTGAGGACACTGGAGTGTGATGTCGGTGGTTGTGCACTGATGTGGCTGCTATTGCAGCCATCCTCTTAATATATGTCGGTATTTCACTGCCGCTAAGACATTCTAATGCTGTTTTTGTTGATGCTGCTGTTGATGACATTATCTCTGTTGATAATGCTGCTGCTGTTGTATCTGTTATTGCTACTGCTGCTACTTTTACTGGCACTGGCTCTGTTGTTGTGGGTATTGTCTCTGTTGCTGCTGCTGCTTCGTTGCTGCTGCTACTGTTGCTGTTGCTGCTGCTACTGTTGCTGTTTCTATTGCTGCTACTGTTGCTTATGTTGCTGCTATTGCTCCTAACAACTGGCGCTAAAGCTTTCAGTAAATTGTTCTATGTTTACGTTTTAAAAACAATTCATATCCGTGTCTACGTTTCGATACGAAAAATAACACGATGAAAGTGAATTAAAAAACATTTCACACACACACACAGGAGCTATGACTCGACCCCTGCAACCACAACTAGGTGAGCACCTAGGATACATTCATAGCTTTAAGAAGAGGTACGATAAGGCTCTTGGAGCCCGGAGAGATTGGCCCTAGTAGCGACCAGCAAAAAGGCGGGAGCAAGAGCTGCGACTCGACTCCTGCAACCACATATAGGTGGGTACATATAGGGGAGAGTACAAAGGATTACCGGTGCTTAGTGCCACAGGGACCCCGCCCCTCTCCCAGCAGGTTCACAAACACTGGCAGGTGAAGAGCCACTTGGTGACCTCAACGTAACAACAATGGCAGAGAGGACCACCAGGGATGACATGATCACGACATACAAAATACTGAAGAGACAAAATAGTGTACGTAAGTAGTCTGCATGAGGGAAGTACGCGTCACACATCGATACCAGTGTAAGATGCGCGCGCACATACAGGAAGGCACGAAATCAATATGTGAGTGGTGTGTGTGTGTGTGTGTGTGTGTGTGTGTGTGTGTGTGTGTGTGTGTGTGTGTGTGTGTGTGTGTGCGTGCGTGCGTGCGTGCGTGCGTGCGTGCGTGCGTGCGTGCGTGCGTGCGTGCGTGTGTGTGTGTGGCGGCCACGTGACTTGAAACGTCTTGTTCCCATACCTTTGTCCTCCTCTACCCCTCCTACGCCTCCCCATCAATTTCCCTGGCTCAGGGAGCCCACACTTAGTTCTCCCTCCCACGACCCCCTCACTCCCCATCATTTTCCCTGGCCCAGGAAGTACACACTTTGGTACTCTCACCCTCAACCCTCCTCCCTGGCTCAGGGAGTACACACCTTGTACTCTCACCCTCAACCCTCTTCCCTAGCTCAGGGAGTACACACCTTGGTACTCTCACCTTCAACCCTCCTCCCTGGCTCAGGGAGTACACACCTTGGTACTCTCACCCTCAACCCTCCTCCCTGGCTCAGGAGTACACACCTTGTACTCTCACCCTCAACCCTCCTCCCTGGCTCAGGAAGTACACACCTTGGTACTCTCACCCTCAACCCTCCTCCCTGGCTCAGGAGTACACACCTTGGTACTCTCACCTCAACCCTCCTCCCTGGCTCAGGAGTACACACCTTGGTACTCTCACCTCAACCCTCCTCCCTGGCTCAGGAGTACACACCTTGGTACTCTCACCCTCAACCCTCCTCCCTGGCTCAGGAGTACACACCTTGGTACTCTCACCCTCAACCCTCCTCCCTGGCTCAGGAGTACACACCTTGGTACTCTCACCTTCAACCCTCCTCCCTGGCTCAGGGAGTACACACCTGGTACTCTCACCCTCAACCCCTGGCTCAGGAGTACACACCATGGTACTCTCACCCTCAACCCTCCTCCCTGGCTCAGGGAGTACACACCTTGGTACTCTCACCCTCAACCCTCCTCCCTGGCTCAGGGAGTACACACCTTGGTACTCTCACCCTCAACCCTCCTCCCTGGCTCAGGGAGTACACACCTTGGTACTCTCACCCTCAACCCTCCTCCCTGGCTCAGGAGTACACACCTTGGTACTCTCACCCTCAACCCTCCTCCCTGGCTCGGGGAGTACACACCTGGCTCTCACCCTCAACCCTCCTCCCTGGCTCAGGAGTACACACCTGGTACTCTCACCCTCAACCCTCCTCCCTGGCTCAGGGAGTACACACCTTGGTACTCTCACCCTCAACCCTCCTCCCTGGCTCAGGGAGAACATTTAGCAGACACTGTTCTTGCCAGTAATCTTCGCAAACTCGTGTTGCCTTAGTCTGTCTAGGATGAAATTCAGCTTTTTATTTTTAATACAAGAATCTTTTTTTTCTCTCGTTTATCCTTATTTTCTTGTTCTTATGTCATTTCTTTCGGTTTTTGTATTTAGATTCTTTCCGCATCTTTTATTCTTTCAGCGATGTTTCTCTTCTCGTTTACACTCGTTATGTTTCTCTTCTCGTGTACACTCGTTATGTTTATCTTCTCGTTTACACTCGTTATGTTTCTCTTCTCGTGTACACTCGTTATGTTTATCTTCTCGTTTACACTCGTTATGTTTATCTTCTCGTGTACACTCGTTATGTTTATCTTCCGTGTACACTCGTTATGTTTATCTTCTCGTTTACACTCGTTATGTTTATCTTCTCGTTTACACTCGTTATGTTTATCTTCTCGTTTACACTCGTTATGTTTCTCTTCTCGTTTACACTCGTTATGTTTATCTTCTCGTGTACACTCGTTATGTTTATCTTCTCGTTTACACTCGTTATGTTTATCTTCTCGTGTACACTCGTTATGTTTATCTTCTCGTTTACACTCGTTATGTTTATCTTCTCGTTTACACTCGTTATGTTTATCTTCTCGTTTACACTCGTTATGTTTCTCTTCTCGTTTACACTCGTTATGTTTATCTTCTCGTGTACACTCGTTATGTTTATCTTCTCGTTTACACTCGTTATGTTTCTCTTCTCGTTTACACTCGTTATGTTTATCTTCTCGTTTACACTCGTTATGTTTATCTTCTCGTTTACACTCGTTATGTTTCTCTTCTCGTTTACACTCGTTATGTTTATCTTCTCGTGTACACTCGTTATGTTTATCTTCTCGTTTACACTCGTTATGTTTATCTTCTCGTTTACACTCGTTATGTTTATCTTCTCGTGTACACTCGTTATGTTTATCTTCTCGTGTACACTCGTTATGTTTATCTTCTCGTTTACACTCGTTATGTTTCTCTTCTCGTTTACACTCGTTATGTTTATCTTCTCGTTTACACTCGTTATGTTTATCTTCTCGTGTACACTCGTTAACTCGTAAGTTGTCGCCTCTAAAGTTTGTGGTAATTTCCTCCCACCGAGGCCAACATACCTTGTAGATGGCTACCAGCTGGCTATGGTGGGTCGTTGTCATGGTAACCAGTGCTGGGTATGGTGGATCGTTATGCTAACCAGTGCTGGCTATGGTAGGTTGTTGTCATGGTAAGCAGTGCTGGATATGGTGGGTTACTGTTATGGTAACCAGTGCTGGCTATGGTGGGTCACTATCATGATAACCAGTACCGGCTCTAGTGGGTCGTTGCCATGGTAACCAGTGGTGGGTATGGTGGATCGTTATGATAACCAGTGCTGGCTATGGTAGGTCGTTGTCATGGTAAGCAGTGCTGGCTATGGTGGGTTCTTGTTATGGTAACCAGTGCTGGCTATCTCGGGTCACTATCAAGATAACCAGTACCGGCTCTGGTAGGTCGTTGCCATGGTGGGTCGTTGATATAGTATGACAGGTGGTTGATATGGTCACCAGTGTTGGGAATGGTGGATAGTTATGATAACCAGTGCTGGCTGTGGTGCTACGTAAAATGGTATCTCGGAGCAGCACACTGGCCGGGTATGACAGACCTCTGGTATCCCAGGTCTGATACCCTTGGTCTAATACCCTAAGTCTGTTACCTTAGGTATTGATCCTATCCAGCCACAAGACTAGGGTGGTATGACAGGTCTCTGGTAATCCGTATAATGATCCCAAATACCCACGAGGCTAAAATATATCAGTTGTAACTCTTCCAGTAAGTTACCCTAGCAGACATTATCCAAGTAACCATAGTGAAAACTCATTACTTTTTACGGACCAGGAAAGAGGATTTAAGATCACTGTTAATGAAAAGAAGGGAAAGTTCAACGTCAAGCCTGAGCTAAAAGGAGGAGGAGGAGGAGGAGGAGGAGGAGGAGGAGGAGGACGACGACGACGAGGAAGAACAGGAGATGGAAACGAAGAAAACGAAGATTAGTAGGAGAAAAATAAGGAACAGGAAGACAACAACGAAAAGTGGGAGGAAGTGAACGAAGGAGTTGGAGGAAGAGCATAAAGATTAAGAGGAAGAGTAAGGAACAGGAGGATAAGACTGGGATGTGGTGGATGGCCTGGACACAGCTAATTACCTAGGTTAATTAACACCAGTTATAATTAACATAATTTAACACCAGTTATAATTAACACCAGTTATAATTAACACCAGTTATAATTAACATAATTTAACACCAGTTATAATTAACATAATTTAACACCAGTTATAATTAACACCAGTTAAAATTAACATAATTAACACCAGTTATAACTAACATAATTAACACTAGTTATAATTAACATAACAAGTTATAATTAACATAACACAAGTTATAATTAACATAATTAACACCAGTTATAATTAACACCAGTTATAATCGTATATGCTTGGACCTCCTCCTCTTTTCTGCAACACTGCAAGCTCCTGATGATGTGTTGATTGCTACACGAAAGGCCTAGTGCTATCATTCAACTCTCCCGGTGGTTGTTTTGCATCCATAGTTCAGTATCCTCTGGCCTGCCGGTGCTATATGCCCATAGTTAACTGCTGGCTTACTGGAGCTGTTTTTTCCACTCGATTTCAAAAACAGTCACTAACACTTACAGCCCCCTTCAAGGCTGGCGACATTGCAGACCTGGAGAGTGCACAAAGAACTTTCACAGCACACATAAGTACGATAAAGCTCCTAAATTACTGAGAACGGTTAAAGGTCCTTGATCTGTATTCCCTGGAACGCAGGCGAGAGAGATACATGATGGTCCTGGAGGAATTGGTAACAAACTTGCACACGAAAATCACTCCCTATGAAAATAAAAGACTCGGCAGGAGATGCAACATTCCCCCGATGAAAAGCAGAGGCGCCACGAGTACATTGAGAGACAACACCATAAGTGTCCGGGGCACAAGATTTTTCAACTGCCTCCCAGCATACATTAGAGGGATTACCAATAGATCCCTGGCTGTCTTCAAGAAGGCATTGGACAGGCACCTAAAGTCAGTACCTGACCAACCGAGCTGCGGTTCGTACGTCAGTTTGCGTGAGGCCGACAGTAACAGCCTGGTTGATCAGACCCTGATCCACCATGAGGCCTGGTCTCAGACCTGGCCGCGGGGGCGTTGACCCCCGAAACCCTCTCCAGGTAAACTCCAGGTAAGGTCGTGTCCTAGTAGTGAAGAGAGCAGAGTTACCAACCGAAGCAGCGACGATATGTCCCATGCTGCCAGACGTGTCACTCATTTATATCAATGTGTTTATGTGAATGTTAAATTGCCCACAAACCATTAGCAAAAGCATTAACACTGTCATGAACCATTCCCAAAAGAGTGAACATTGCCCACAAACCATTCTCCGAGGCATGAATTCCCATAAATGCCAAGAATACCACGTTGGTTATCCTAAATATTTAATTAAGGGGCTGGGCGCATTTTTCTTTTCAGTAAATCTGACTTCCGCCATTCATAACACAGCCAGGTCGAGTGATGACATTTTTTACCCTCATTCCGAGAATCCGCATTATAATGCGAGCATTCTTATAGCAATATTTATGTGAAAAGCTTCATACGTCAGAATGCCAACGCTGTGGAATGAAAGGTTATTCCTGACATCATGCACCATTAAGGCAATAATAAAGAACCCGTTACGAAACAAGTTGTTGTGATAATGTTTCTCTCTGTTAGTGCTTTATTAAGCTGTACCTACATATATAAATACACACATGAACAGATATATATAAAGCTAATCTCCAAATAGAGTTTTTTATTCAGTATGCTAACCTAAAAACATCATTAGCAAAAAAAGACAACAATCCCAACCACAAGAAAAACAACCAAAACAGCCACTCAACAAAAAATAATACTCGGTAATAATAATAATAATATATAACGTGAAACAACAAAATCCCTGAAGGACGAGGGAAATGGAGAAGGGAGAAAAGGGGAACGGGACGATAAATACCTTGAAAGGAATTTGAGCTACCTTCTCTCTTATTTCTCTTCCCCCTGGCGCTGTGTGATCCCTTATACAACAATGTTTGCAGTTCAAATTAACAACCTTCTAGTATTCGCACACAGTTAATTCCGTTCACCACACCACTAACGCTCAAACACGAAAACATTAACGTTAATATCAAAGTGATAACGCTCGTACATCAAAACTGCTTTGAAGCTTCACGTATACCAATGCAAAACGGTGGTTAAGAACTGCAGTGTGTACCATAGTTTGATAGGAATGATATAAATTAAAACCACACTTAGTAATGGCAGACACAGAGACAATTATCCTTAAATCAACCTCATTCTACAAAGATTACACACACACACACACGTTATATATATATATATATATATATATATATATATATATATATATATATATATATATATATATATATATATATATATATATATATATATATATATATACAGTGAGAACACGGTGATTAGTGTGTCAAATGGCAAGGGTTTTTCTAAATAGAATGATAAGTGTATAACAATTAGCAAAAGTTAGTGATGTGCATCTTTAGTGAACAGATATGGCCACTCCCATCGCCCCACATCCCGGTCCAGGCCTACTGACTTCCTGACCAAGGGTGTTGCCGTTAGTGTCCCCCCCATTACTCACAATCCCGCTCGATACTCCCCCACCCTCGTCCCCCATGCATCCATGCTGTCCTTCACCCGTTACCCCACAGCTGGCGCCCTCCCACCCCCACGATGTCAGCAATGTCACAAGAAGTGCCGGGTTCCCAAGAATCTCCACAACAGAGCCAACGCCGTGGAACCCGTTCACGAGGCAACTGCCAGGTGTGCCACAGGGTATGTGCACTCAATCCCTCAACTGGCAACATCCGTGCACGCAATGGATGTCTAGGCTCCAAGAGGACTCCAAATGGGAACAGCCAACAGGCCCTCCCAGCAGACAGAGCTGACAGCTACCCTGACTTCACCTCTACAGAGGACCTAAAATCTGCAATCAAATTAACATCCACCAGGACGTTGACACACATCTCCAAAATAGCTTCAAGAGGTCAACGACCTCTTGAAGAAAGTCAACGATGCTCCTGCAAACAACGGATCCTGGCACAACCTACTGCTGTTTGGTAATGCCTGTTTGGCTGTCCCACCAAGGAGGGACAAGTCACTAGCAACATATGTTACTAGGACAATAAATGCATTCCCTAGAGATGACAACCTCGTCCGTCTCCCCTCCAGGGCGTCAAACACCTGCCGGGCAAATGCCAACAACAGAACACCTGACGCCTCAAAAATAAGGGCCCAAATTAGCAGAAAAATAGAAGCACTGAGGCTTATAACCAGTGAGGATACCATCGCCCCTAAGGACTTCATTACAGCACAAACCCTGAAGGACAAACATCCACCCAGGGCTCCC
>WNWK01006654.1:37500-103236 GCA_009830355.1 Cherax destructor | reverse complement strand
AAGTGTAATGACCACTGCTTAAATGAACCCACATTGTAGAAAACCAAAGTAAGTACTGTACTAAATTCTGACAATGTATTTTAACTCAATTATAAAAAAGGTCATATGATAATCATAAAGGGAGCTGTTTATCAATATGTACTTCACTAAAAACTGCTATGTGATTACTGATCTCTTTAAGATGGAACCTCACCAAGTAGCACAGTACATTCATTACATCTGAACTCTCAATTTTTACTAAGTTATTAAACTTGTCTTGGCACTGAAAGCCAGACAAATCACAGCAACTAATCACTTACCCTTGTCCTCCTTCCTTCAGCTATGTCTTAAAACTAACTGCTTCGTGGAGATTCTCACCATCCCACTCTCATTATGCAACTCTGGCAAATATTAACTAGTCATGTGCCCAATATGCACTAAATTTAAAAATGACATTGATAAAATACAAACACTGCAATTTACTGTATATTTATAACTTATTCTAATGATTTGTCTGGTTTCTAATTTTCTGATTGGTGAGGAAACATCTGTCATGAACACCCCATACAGCCAGTACATATTTATGATCAACAATCTGGTGATGAAAATGCAATTAATTTTCAGACCATTAGATTTTGCTGTATCATGGCAATTCAATTAAATAGGATTCTTTTAATTAATACTACTCATAAAAGTACTGGTAAGCACTAATTAAACCTGATGACATTCTTCCAATTTAATAATTGAACAAGGCAAGAATTATTATTCATGGTTCATATAAAAATTCACACCTCACTGAAAATCCGAAAACATTTTACATTTTAATATCAGCAAATGATGGTGTTCTTTAGATGTTTCATGAAGCTAATCTTATAGCAAGGTTTTTAATATCAAACCAAATAAGTTCCTTTAAAAAATTAGGTTCTTAGAATGTAATATTATCATTAAATACAAGCCACCTCAGTCATTCTATTTTAAAATTAGTAGTATTCCATTTTAAATAAATTTTTGTTATTTAATAATCTTTCAAAAATTCAATGCTGAACAAGAGCAGAGCTTAGCATTATAATTCAAGGTAAGTGCTCAAAAGGTTTCTGGCGAGGATTTGTGTTACTGCAATTTCAAGAAAATTATATTATCTTCATTTCAAATTCATTCATACTCATCTAGTAATTACAATCGCAGCAGAAAACTATGTTTGATTTAATAATCTTAAAGTTTCCATAACACCAAGTACGTATGAAGAAACTTGCTCAGGTAATTTGATGTATACATTAGTCATACATCTAGTAAAGGCTTCTTCAAGTACTTATCTACTGCAATGAAGACAGACAAGCACTATAATTGAAGATACTAGCTTTTTATAAATAGTCATTCAACATATAAGGGAAATTTACAGTACACGGAACTCAAAGGGTGGCCTAAATATTTAAACCTGGGTTCAAATCCAATTAATGCCACAACAGTAGTGTTATACAGAGATTTCCACCAAGACTCTGCACACCTACAAGCCTATCAGGTACTTTATGATATTTACATGGTTTAATCCTTCAACGATATATGTGAAATACATAATTATAAATTCCAAAGTACATACAATTCACTGAGCATTATTAAAGATTTTCCTCAACACTATTTAATATATCCATCACACAGCAAACCTGCAGCATTATAATTTTTAAGTATGATTTTCACCAAGATTACATAAATCATGCAATACCACTGGCTGGTGGGTGGTCATGGAAACAGACTGTGACTAATACAACACTTACCCCGGGTGCATTCTGTTGACTAGAACTGTCTGAGGTGCTGAAGTTAAGATGTGCTGGAAACCCTAGAGATGAGCCATCACCCTGCCAGCCAGCCAGGTCACCCTGCCGTGAAACAGTTTACAAAATGAAAAGGAGAACTAAAAGCTGACAATTGATAATGCAATAATTCATATAATTCTGTCAACTGAAAGAAATTTTCAAATTTCCAATACATTAATGAAAAAAAAAAAGAGTCAAACTTACCGGCTGATAGCCAGAGGGGCCAGCAAAGGAGTGGTGAGGATAAGACGCAGTACCACTGGTTAAGGCTCCAGAGGCAGCCGCTTGTAGGAACTCCGGTAAATCACTGTTCATTCCACTACCCGAATCGTCTTCTTCTTTATATCCATCTGTACTTAAATCATACGAGTCTCCATGCATATCATCTGGACGCTCTTCCTCCATCTCCACCTTTACAAAAGATGGAGTCTCTTCTGTGTACTGATTAATGGGTGGTTGGGAAGATGCAGACTGAGCAGGGGGTTGTGATGAAGCACGAGATACTGGAGGGGGTTCTGCTGGTGAGGAAAGGGGACGGCTAGTGCGATCTTCAGCTACAGGCGACTCCTGAGATGTTCTATGGGGAGAAGGGCTTAGCCGCTGACTAACAGGGCTCTTTGGTCTACACGGAGGTGGAGGTGTATGCAAGCCACCAGACGGAGGTGGAGGCGGTCTGACATCTTCCCGGCCATCTTCACCTTCATCTCTTCGTTTTCTCTTTGTTGGAGGACTACCACTTCCTCCATCTCTTCTAAGAGGTTCTGTCCGTGGAGGTGCTCCTCCCATACCTTTATTTGGAGGTTCATCATCAGGTACTGCAAGGCCTTTAATTCTCAAATTTTCTGCGGCCTTAATTAAAGATGCTAAGTCACTTTGTCGCACATTCACTTCACCAAGGTACATATAATCTAGCAAGGCTTCTAAGTCCTCACACTTAATATCTTTTAGCACTATAACTGGGCTCTTGCAAGCAGTTTTGTCAAACATGGCACAGAAGTAATCACTACACGTTGAAAGCACCAACTTGTGCACACTGTAGAATTTGCCGTCACATGCCAGCGTGACATCAGTATACGCTTGCTGTAAAAGGGAAATACACAATAAATAACAGTATAATAATAAAAAAAGTAAAAATGTAAACAGGATTACCTGTTAAGAACCCATACGAATGAAATCACGTGCAGTTAAAAAATTGCAGTCAGCCACATTGTAGAATAAGAAGAAATTTCAATAAATGTAGCCATAACCTAGGTTAGTCAAAACATATGTGAATCACACATCCATTTAGCAAACTACAGTAATACCTCTGATTAGTGGATCAGAACTACTATAAAACCTCTCTCTAACAGATTTTCGCAATTTTGGACAAAAATGGCTGGATATACGCTCTAATTATACAAAATGGACAATAGCTCATAATTCTGCATTTTGTCTGTAGTGGTTGTGTTCGGTTGTCTTAAGTGAACTCCTACATTAGTCCAGTACAGGCCAAAGTGACCTGTCCCACTTCCACTGTTCCCTAATTCACATGCCACCCATGCTAGTTAACCCTTTCAGGGTCGAGACCTCAATTCTTAACTCTCTCTCAGGGTCGAAACATTTTCGAAAAATAAATTATTTTTTCTTATGAAATGATAGAGCATCTTTTTCCGATCATAACGCCATCAAAAGTATGAAATTTGGTGAAAACTAACGGAATTATGTCTCGCAAAGTTAGCGGTATCAAGATATTTACGCACGGCGATTTCGCCCACTTTGAGCCCCATTTTCGGCCAATTCCATAGTCTCAGTCTACGAAAACCATAGCTATTATTGTAGAATTCCATTTGTTCTATCGATTGAGTACAAGAAACCATCAATTTACCGATTTCACTAACAATAAAGCGGTCAATTGACTGTAAAACTTTCAAAGATGCCAATTTCAAAATAGGTCGAGAATAATCAAGACTAATTCCTGACTAAAATGACATACTTTCATTAGACGTCTGCATTTTGCTGTACTTTTGCTTTCCATTTTGAACTTTATATTTCCAAGCCAAATACCTGCATAGTTTTCTGTTATGTATACTCTGCATCATGAAAATCAGTATAAATAATATAATCGCACTTGTGCAAGAATATTAGACTACCCAGTTGATGTGTATTGGACGCATGGCGTGATTTGTTTACTCTTGAACATAGGCAAAATCGAACATTTTTGCTACTTTGCGCCAGTTTCAAGGTACTTATCATGAAACCAGTCAAAATTATCTCTATTTCTGTAACATATTATCTATTCTATCAAATGAGACTAAGAAAACGAGAATACAAGCATAAATACCATACGAAAATAGACTGCAAAGTCGCTGTTTTAAACCAAAAACACGGTCAGAGTTTTTTTTTCCTTATTATGCACGGTGTGGTGCAGGATTTTTTTTATACTGCGCACACTGACCGTACAGACCCATTCTCTCACATCTAGGCCTACCAGCCTGTTTCTGCTTGATTTGAGGGCGCTAGAATTTAGGCGTACTAGTATGTCAAACGCCCTGGTGCGTAAGCCGTACTAGTACGTCAAAAACCCTGAAAGGGTTAATAGTTTATGCTAACTCACACACTTATCATTCAGTCTAATTTTCCTTGGATTTAGAGCATTTTGTGTAACTTTCTTAACATATTAAGTAAAGTGAAATTAACAATGCTATTTAAAACAATAAGTGGTGTCAAGAGAAAGGGTTCAGGTGAAAGTGTTCTCATTGTGTCAGTATGTTAGGAATATGGTGCCAATAAGTGTCTTATATTCATAGAAGGACAAACTCACAACCTATGCTCATAAGTTTAATGTAGATACTAGCCATAAAAGGTTCAGTTGGCCCTAGAAAGCATATGAAGATGGCCTATGATGATAGTTTACACCCCTCTCCACCACAAAAAGGTAAGCAAAATTACTGTAAATTACGAAGAGGGTTATAAATACAATACCTGTATTTTTAGTGTCCGGTTGTCTTCTGCATCAGCGAACTAATTCCACTACCTCAAAAGACAACTGGACTATCATTAATTACATAATTAACCCTTTCAGGGTCGAGAGGGCCTCTCCCAAACTCGTTCTTAGGGTCGAAAATTTTTGGGGGGAAAAAATAAATTATTTTTTCTTATGAAATGATAGAGAATCTTTTTACAATCATAATGGCACCAAAAGTATGAAATTTGATGGAAACTAACGGAATTATGCTCTCGCAAAGTTAGCAGTACAGAGGACCCCCGCCTAACGAGCACCCCGGAAATCGTACAATTATGTAATTATAATATTGTAAGTGCTTGTGGAAGTGTATTTTTGGGGGTCTGAAATAGACTAACCTACGTGACATTATTTCTTAAGGAAGTAAATTCGTTCGGTAATGGCACTTGAGCAGGCTTCTGGAATGAATTTTACTCGTTAGGCGGGGGTCCACTGTATGTATTGATGATATTTACGCATCGGCGATTTTGACCACTTTGAGCCCTATTTTCGGCCAATTCCAATGTTTCAGTCTACTAAAATTATACCTATTTCGCTAGAATTCCATTTGTTCTATCAATTGAGTACGTACAAGAAAGGGCCAATTTACCGATTTCAACTACCCAATAAAGTGGTCAGAAATTGGCAATTTGACCAATTTCACACAAATTTCAAAAGATGCCAAATTCAAAATAGGGTCCAGAATAAACGAGAAAGACATTCCTGGCACTAAAATAACATTTTATCTGTTCATTAGTCATTTTGAATTTTTATTCTCAAAAAATAGAAGATTTTCTGTTATGTATACTATTGCATCATTGTAAAAACGGTATATATAATATCAGCGCACTTGTGCACGAATATCAGACTCGCCAGTTGATGTGTATTGGACGCATGGCGTGATTTGTTTACTCTTGAACATCGGCAAAAATCAAACATTTTCGCTACTTTGAGCTCAGTTTCAAGGTACTTGTCATCGTAAAACCAATCAAAATTATCTCTATTTCTGTAATATATCATCCATTCTATCAAATGAGACCAAGAAAACGAGAATACAACCATAAATACCATATGAAAATAGGCTGCAAAGTCGCTGTTTTAAACCAAAAACACGGTCAGTTTTCTTTTCCTCATTATGCACATAGAGGTGCAGGATTTTTTTTTATACTGTGCACACTGACCGCACAGACCCATTCTCTCACATCTAGGCCTACCAGCCTGTTTCCACTTGATTTGAGGGCGCTAGAATTTATGCGTACTGTACTAGTACGTCAATAACCCTGGCGCACAAGCCGTACTAGTACTACGAAAACCCTGAAAGGGTTACGGAATTCCAGACAATCAACATCATACACATCCTACCCCCTATTAATCCGTTAATGAGAGGTTTTACTGTACAGCCTCTCCTCCCTTAGCGACGTACTCGTTTACCGACGCCTCGGACTTACGACGGGCTCTCTGACCAGTATTTGTACCTAAATAACATATATTAGACCTGATTTCCTCAATTCTATTTATTACAATATACAGAGTACACTGCTGTATAAACATTTAAGAACATATGAACATAAGAAAGGAGGAACACTGCAGCAGGCCTGTTGGCCCATACTAGGCAAGTCCTTCACAATCCATCCCACTAATAGAATAAACGCTACCCAAGCAATAAGCTTTGATAATTCTATTTACTCACATGCAAGTCCCACTCAAATCCCACCCCTCTCACTCATGTACTTATCCAACCTAAATTTGAAACTACCCAAGGTTTTAGCTTCGATAGGACCTTGGGCAGCTTTAAAAAGAGATTGGACAAATGTGGAGGGAGACCTGTATAGTATGCTCCTCGTTTACTGACGAATTCGCTTACCGACGGTGTCTTGGGTCCCTATCTCCGTCGATAAGTGAGGAGAAGCTGTACTGTAATTTTGCCTTGTGTTCATTAAGGGGCTGTAACATGATGTTTCCCTCTCAAAAAGTAATTATAGGTAATTGGTAATGTATGAACTTCTTCATAAGGGGAAATTGGAGCAAGAGGAGGTAGAACAGAAACTTGAGCAAATTATTATTATTATTATTATTATTATTATTATTATTATTATTATTATTATTGATATTCATGGGTAAGCAACTAAACCCATAAAGGTCATGAAGCACTTGGGTAATGGGAAGAAACTACATTCAATAGCAGAAAAGGAAGAGTAGCTCCAATTTCTGAAATTAAAAACCCTTCAACAACATCAAGGCACCATTCAAAGTAAGGAAAGGAGAAACTAGGAAAGCATGCATGAGAGGCAAAGTGTCCCTTTATAATCTAGGAACGAGGTTTATATTTTCAATAGGAAAAGAAGTTTATTAAATTTATTTATTACTCCATAGGTAATTGTACATCAGGTACTGCTTCTTTATAATTATAATTAACATTTTAAAAAAAAATTATGCTTTGTGAAAAATCACAGTAATTCTACGGATATGGTTTTTAATCATAATACAACAGTGTACCCTATTACAAGCATCCACTTACAATTGGGGCCTTTAGGAGCCTATTAATTTTTTATGAAAGCAGATCACAACATGGATTGCTAACAAAATATACTGTACTGACAATCGCGTAAATAGCTGATTTTCTGAATTTTTGTAAGAGAAAATGAAGGAAGGTCTTGTGCTCTCCTTGTCTTGTCAGCATGGACACCCCATCTTGTACATATTGATAAAACAGTCACATGCAGCATTATACTTAGCTGTTGATGCAATGGGTGCAAGATTAATCAAACTATATGGGGCAAAGCCTCGACTGATGTAGAGTTATCAAGTTAAGACACGAGGAATTGGGAGGGAAGATTTTTGAGGGGCTAGGCTGATAATTCACAACGTTGTTAGCATTTTCATACCATGCACATGTATAATTTTATCCTAAAATACCCCCCAAAAAATTAACTATAGAAAAGGCAAAAATATATAAAATGATAATTTGTACCAAACAAATAAAAATCCATCATACCCACTTCAAATGACAATGTACCAAATTTTAATTAATTTCTTTGAACATTTTCTGAAAAGTATGAAATAAAATTACTTCACTTACTTCAGCCTGTGTTGGTGGTGCTGGCATCTGCTTAGCTTTCAAAAGATAGGGTTTTTTTTTCTTTCATAACACTGTAAACGAGACTTGCCCCTAGACATTTCTTAAAATAAATGTATAAAATTTATCTAGAAGCCACTAAATCTGAGTTTAGTTAAGTTTATTTTATATAAACATAGGTCAATGGGTACTTTATTCCAAGGTCAGAACACCATCAACATTACACAGTATCTAAAACATATCCATATCAATCTCCATAACAATGATAACACACTGTTTTGGAAAATGTTTTGAAGCAGGATATCAGCCCATCATATAATAATAATAATAATAATAATAATAATAATAATAATGATAATATAAATAAATAAGTATTCAAGATATGATGTAGGGCGTAATGACAGTAGTTTGTTGGACTATGTATTGGTAGATAAAAGACTCTTGAGTAGACTTCAGGATGTACATGTTTATAGAGCTGCCACAGATATATCAAATCACCTTTTAGTTGTAGCTACAGTGAGAGTAAAAGGTAGATGGGATACAAGGAAAATGGAAGCAGCAAGTAAGAGAGAGGTGAAGGTTTATAAACTAAAAGAGGCAGTTAGGGTGAGATATAAACAACTATTGGAGGATAGATGGGCTAGGGAGAGTGTAGGCAATGGGGTCGAAGATGTATGGGGTAGGTTTAAGAATGTAGTGTTAGTGTGTTCAGCAGAAGTTTGTGGTTACAGGAAAGTGGGTGCGGGAGGGAAGAAGAGCAACTGGTGGAATGATGTAAAGAGAGTAGTAAGGAAGAAAAAGTTAACATATGAGAGGTTTTACAAAGTAGAAGTGATGCAAGGAGGGAAGAGTATATGGAGAGAAAAAGAGGTTAAGAGAGTGGTGAAGCAATGTAAAAAGAGAGCAAATGAGAGAGTGGGTGAGATGTTATCAACAAATTATGTTGAAAATAAGAAAAAGTTTGAGTGAGATTAATAAGGTGAGGATTCCTAGGGAACAAATGGATTTGACAGTTAAAAATAGGAGAGGAGAGTTATTAAATGGAGAGTTAGAGGTATCGGGAAGATGGAGAGAATATTTTTGAGTTTTTAAATTTTGATGAAGATAGGGAAGATGTGATTTCGTGTATGGGGAAAGGAGGAATAACATCTTGTAGGAGTGAGGAAGAGCCAGTTGTGAGTGTGGGGAAAGTTCGTGAGGCAGTGGGTAGAATGAAAGGGGGTAAGGCAGCTGGGTAGAATGGAAGAGGGTAAGGTACCTAGGGATTGGCAGAGTGCATGCAAAGTTCCTTTGCATAAAGGCAAAGGGGACAAAAGAGAGTGCATAAATTACAGGGGAATAAGTTTGTTGAGTATACCTGGTAAAGTGTATGGTAGAGTTATTATTGAAAGAATTAAGAATAAGACAGAGTAGGATAGCAGATGAACAAGGAGGCTTTAGGAAAGGTAGGGTGTGTGTAGACCAAGTGCTTACAGTGAAACATATAGGTGAACAGTATTTAGATAAGAGTAAAGAGGTTTTTGTGGCATTTATAGATTTGTAAAAGGCATATGACAGGGTGGATAGGGGGTCAATGTGGCAGATGTTACAGGTATATGGAATGGGAGCTAGGTTACTGAAAGCAGTGAAGAGTTTTTACGAGGATAGTGAGGCTCAGGTTAGAGTATGTAGGAGAGAGGGAGATTATTTCCTGGTAAAAGTATGCCTTAGACAAGGGTGTGTGATGTCACCATGGTTGTTCAATGTATTTATAGATGGGGTTGTAAGATAAGTGAATGTGCAGGTGTTGGCAAGAGGTGTGGGGTTAAAATATAAAGAATCTAACACAAAGTGAGAGTTGTCACAGTTGCTCTTTGCTGATGACAATGTGCTTTTGGGTGATTCCGAAGAGAAGTTGCAGAGGTTGGTGGATGAGTTTGATAGGGTATGTAAAAGAAGAAAATTAAATGTAAATATAGGAAAGAGTAAGGTGATGAGGATAAAAAAATTAGGTGATAAAAGATTGGATATCAGATTGGAGGTAGAGTATGGACGAGGTGAATGTATTTAGTCAAAGGCCCTCGCACACAAAACCTCCTTTACCCCCTCCCTCCAACCTTTCCTAGGCCATCCTTTACTCCACCTTCCCTCCACTACAGATTTATACACTCTCAAAGTCATTCTATTTTGTTCCATCCTCTCTACATGTCCGAACCACCTCAACAACCCCTCCTCAGCCCTCTAGATAATAGTTTTGGTAATCCCGCACCTTCTCCTAATTTCCAAACTACGAATTATCTGCATATTCACACCACACACTGCTCTCAGACATGGCATCTCCACTGCCTCCACTGCCTTGTTGCAACATACACCACCCATGTTTCATTCCCATATAAGAGCGTTGGTATAACTATACTCTCATATATTCCCCTCTTTCCTTCCATGGACAAAGTTCTTTGTCTTCACAGACTCCTCAGTGCACCACTCACCTTTTCCCCCTCATCAATTCTATGATTCACCTAATCTTTCATAGACCCATCTGTTGACATGACCACTCCTAAATATCTGAATACATTCACCTCCTCCATACTCTCTCCCTCCAATCTGATATCCAATCTTCCGTCACCTAATATTTTTGCCAATAATAATAATAATACAGTGGACCCCCGAAAATCAGCCGTAATCCGTTCCAGGACCTAGGCCTAAAATCGAACTGGCCAATTTCTGAACCATTATTTCCCATAAGAAATAATGGGAATACAATTAATCCATTCCAGACACCCAAAAATATTCACAAAAAAATACATTTGTTAAAGATTAACTATAGTTTTCATACACAAAACACATAATAACAACATATAATAAATAAATATTTAAAATAGCATTTACTTACCTTTATTGAAGAGACTTGCTGGCATCTGGAAGATAGGGAGGAGGCAGGGAGGAAGCACTCATTGTTTGGAAGGGAAATCCCCCTCCAAAAGGACTTCAGGTAACAAGTCTCCCTCTGAGGTTACTTCCCTTCTTTGTCTTTTAATGCCACTAGGACCAACTTGACAGTCACTAGACCCCTGTCGCACAAAACAACTGTCAAAAGTGCTCTGTTTCTGACGCCTTTTTAACATGTCCCTGAAGTGCAATATGGCTCTGTCACTGAACTTGTTGCAGAGATGGCTATTTCAGCTTGCTCAGGATGAAATTGTTCAACGAAACTTTGCACCTCATTCCACATTAAACAAATTTCCTTAATCCGTGAAGAAGGCACTTCCAGTCTATCTTCCTCCTAATGTGAATCAATTTCCTCTACTGTGGTCTGATGCTGTTCCAGATGAAGCTCTTGCAGATCTTCAGTGGTTAGCTCTTCCCTGTGGTCCTCCACCAACTCTTACACATCCTCGCCACTCACCTCCAACCCCAGGGACTTGCCCAATGCCACAATACCTTCCACAACAGGCACAGGGTCGTCAGGGTCAGCCTCAAACCTTTCAAAATCCCTCTGTTGGACACAACCTGGCCACAATTGTCTCCAAGTAGAGTTCAAAGTCCTGGAAGGCACTCCCTCCCAAGCCTTACCTATAAGGCTTATGCAATGGAGGATACTTAAGTGATCTTTCCAGAACTCTCTTAGGGTCAACTGAGTGTCCGAGGTCACTTCAAAGCACTTTTGAAACACTGCTTTTGTGTACAGTGGGCTGGATGAGAGGAGTGGTGTTAGGAAGCAAGAACTTCACTGTGATGAAATTGAAGTCCTCAGACAAATAGTCTTCCAAGTTGTGAGGATGAGCAGTAGCGTTGTCCAGTACAATTGTGTTTCTTGAACACTCTGGGATTTTCAGAGTGATACACCAGTAAAGGCTTCACTTTAAAATCCCCAATAGCATTACTACACAACATGAGAGTTAGCCTGTCTTTCATAGGCTTGTGTCCTGACAGTGCCTTTTCCTCCTGAGTAATGAAGGTCCTGTTTGGCATTTTCTTCCAAAAGAGGCCTGTTTCATCACAATTAAACACTTGTTGGAGGTTTGAATTTTTCAGTGTCTACAAACCCCTTAAATTAAAACACAAGTTTTTCAGCAGCATGTTTGTCTGAACTGGCTGCCTCACCATGCCTTACAACACTGTGTATGCCACTACGTTTCCTAAATCTGGCAAACCACCCTTTGCTGGCCTTAAAATCACTCACATCAGCACTGGTTCCAGGCATTTTCTTGACAAGATCTGCGTGCAACTGCCTTGCCTTTTCACAAATTATCGCCATGGAAACACTATCACCCGCTATCTGTTTTTCGTTGATCCACACCACCAACAACTTCTCAACCTCATCCACTGTTTGTGATCTATTTTTCATTAACCCTTTGACTGTTTCGGACGTATATACGTCTTACGAGCCAATGTTTCGGACGTATTTATACGCCTAAATTCTAGCGGCCTCAAATCAAGCAGGAGAAAGCTGGTAGGCCCACATGTGAGAGAATGGGTCTGTGTGGTCAGTGTGCGCAGTATAAAAAAAATCAGGCAGCCACTGGTGCATTGTGGGAACACCATTTCAGTAGTCCTTGTTCAGCATGCCTAGGGTAAGAATTATTTGACTCCTTGGCCATCTGGGACATTTCTCTTCCTCAATGATAGTTCTAACACAGATGGAAGTGTCTGAAGATAAATTTCATGGTTTTGATGAGTTTGTGACCGAAAGCAATGCCCAGGATACCAGAAGGAAGGAAGGAAGGAAGTAAGGAAGGAAGAGATGTGAGGAAGGAAAGAAGAGATGAGAGGAAGGAAGGAAGGAAGGAAAGAAGAGATGAGAGGAAGGAAGGAAAGTAGTAAGGAAGGAGGAAAGGAAGAAGGAAGGAAGTAAGAAAGAAAGAAAGAGAAGGAAGGAAGAGATGAGAGGAAGGAAGGAACAAAAGAAGTAAGAAAGGAAGGAAGAAATACAGGAAGGAATGAAGGAAGAAAGGAAGGAAGAGATGAGAGGAAGGAAGGAAGGAAATATGTAAGGAAGGAAGGAAGAAAGAAAGGAAGGAATGAAGGAAAAAAGTAAGCTAGGAAGGTAGGTATGAAGGAAAGGAAGGAGGTTGTGGAAAAGAAGACATGGGTCCCCTTTTGTGTTGACAAGTTGACAGGCAGTGTGGGGTTGTGAGTATTGGTATAATATGTCATTTTGACAGCTGCCTTACCCTGACTCAGCAAATTTAGATGTCCCCACACACACACACACACACACACACACACACACACACACACAGCATGGAGCTTTGAAGTGCTAATTGCAGTTGATGGAAAGTGTCTAGTCATTATATGTGTATATATATTATAGAACAATAGTAATAAAAAATTTTTTTATTGTTGGTTGGTGTAAACAAGTTTTGTAAACGATATAATGATACTAATGTTTGTGCGATTATTGTGTTGCACCTTACTTTGGTCTCACAGGCCACATAAGTTATGTAAAAAATAAAAGTGAAATAAACAAGAAACCTATGAAAGGAAGTAAACCAAAGTTTACCGGGTGAGTGGCATTCGCCGCTGTTGCCATACGCAGCTCATTTTTTGCCAACTTTACGCCTCTATATCTCGGTAAATACTGATCGCATTTTGGGGGGGGGGGATTTAAACAATCAGAAAAATAATCTTAACATTTTGATAAGAAAAAAAATTTTTTTTCGAATATTTCCGACATAGAATGACAGTTTCAGAGAGGGCCTCCGACAGTCAAAGGGTTAACATATCAACACCTTTCGCAACATTAGCTTCCTTGATTTCTTTTCTCATTGCCAGGATAGAGGTGATAGTAGATTTGCTTTTTATTGTACATCCTGGCAAGCTCCCCCACATTTTTCTACAATCTCCTTCTTCAGTTCGATGGAGTTCCTCACTTTATCACAGGGTGCCACTAGGAAGCTTCTTTGGACCCATGGTGACTTATATTTCACAGTGACAAGCACTAAACACAATAAAATTATTGTGAAATGTTTGAATGAGTGCGCTGGGTAATGTTCACTCAAAGATAAACAAAGCTAGACTGGCTCACGGCGCATGCTCGAGGAGGCGCGCAAGTGCGGGCAGGTCTGGTACGCGGGCCAATAGTCGGGAAACGCCGATTGCCAGGGAAAATTGGACCAAAAAGCGGTGAAACTCGAACAGGCGATACTCAGACCGGCCGAAAGTCGGGGTCCACTGTACGTACTTGTATTTTTATATATTACAGTACAAGTTGACCATCACTAATCTGGCATCATCGGGACCTGTAGGATGCTGGATTAGTGATTTTGCCAGATTACATAGTGATTAGGTTAGAATACACTTAACCCAACAACAATATTTACGCATCAGCGATTTTGCAAACTCTACGCCCTCTATTTGACCCATTCCAATGTTTCAGTCTACAAAACTCATAGCTATTTTGCTAGTATTCCTTCTATTCTGTCGACAGAGTACAAGAAACAGCCCATTTATCTATTTGAACTACCAAATAAAGTGATCAGAAATCGGTAATTTGGCCAATTTCACACAAATTTTGAGATGCCAATTTCAAAATACTAGGGTCCAGAATAAACAATGCAGACATTTCTGGCACTAAAATAACATTTTCTTTGTCCATTAGCCCAGTCACCACGCCCTTCTAATATTATGCTTGCTTTCCATTTTTAATTTTTATTCACATGAAAAATAGAAGATTTACTGTTATGCAGACTACTGCAATATTGTAATAATTGTATAAATAATGTCAACCCATTTGTGACTGTGTATTAGACTGGCCAATTGGACACGTATTGGACGGTGACGGCATTTATTTACTCTTGAACATTAACAAAAATCAAACATTTCCCCTACTTTTAGCTATATTTCAAGGTATTTTCCATTGTGAAACCAATCAAAATCATATCTATTTCTGTAAGGTATCTTCCATTCTATCAAATGAGACCAAAACAAATGAGAATACAACTATAGAAACCATAAGAAAATAAACCACAAATTCGCAGTTTTTTTTATGCACTGCGTGCTGCAGGATTTTTTTTATAGTGCACACTTACCACACAGACCTATTATCTCACATATAGGCCCAAATTTACCGGTCACAGCTTATCTGAGTGAGCTGAGCTCATGGCGACGGACAGTGGCTTCAAAGCCACCGTATCTTTTATGGACAATATACAGTGTCTGTGCCTTACACAACGAGAAGCATTTCTTTTATTCGTTGGAACCATGGCTAGGGCTAAAAGTGAGCAGGTTATAACAATAAATGGAGAAAAACAAATTTGAATGACTTATGCAGCAAGCAGCACCACCAAACAGTAACGGCAAGTTTGTGTGGCAACCCTGGAAATTTGAAATTATGCTAGCTGAAATTAGTGCCTGATTACTGATGGAACCGGATTACTGATTGTTTGATTAGTAATGGCCGACCTGTACTGTACATTGTTATACAGATGTTCAGATTTTTTCTTTAGTTTTCTCAGTTGTTTATAAACAATAAATGGATCAAATAAACTGATACAATGCCAAAAAATATTCACACTTGAGTGATTTACAAACAGTCCTCTTGCAGGCTAAATGTGTGGACAACATGTTTTTTTAATGAGGGCAAATTTCAATTACTCATGGGAAAATTTAAGGCAATAAAGGTGAACAGAGTATTATAAAACAAATTAAAATCACTTGACAGAATAAAAGCTTAACATTTTAAGGATCACAAATGTCAATTTCACAACTGCAAGGAAAATGACAGGCTGCATAGGTAGAACCTTCAAAACAAAAATATGCAAAGTCAATGATGATTCGCTTTAAGTCACTTCCCTCCAGATTGGAATTATTGTATTCTAATATGTAGTCCCTTTTAACCCTTTCACTGTCCAGACTCGCAAAATGAATCATGCTCTCAATGTCCAAAAATAATAACAATAAAAAAATGAAATTGTAGACACCAACAGTACAAAAATTGGTGGAAAATTTACAGAATTTACACAGCCACAATTTTAGTGGTCTCAGTGCAATTTACACACCAGTGATTTTGCCGAGTCCTATTTTAACCCTTTCACTGTTGGTCCCATTGTATCACGGCTTCGAAGCCACTGTTGGTCCCGTAGGATGATGCCATAAGCTTAGCTCACTCAGATAAGCTGTAAGCAGTAAATTTGGGCTTAAGTTATGAGAGAATGGGTCTATGTTAAGTGTGCAATATAAAAAAAAAATTCATTAAAAACAATGACTTTGCAGTGCATTTTCGCATGTTTTTTTATGGCTGTATTCTCGTTTTCTTGGTTTCATTTGATAGAATGGAAGATATAGTATTACAGAAATAGGAACGATTTTGATTGGTTTTGAGACAAAGTAGCTAGAAATTGAGCTCAAAGTAGCGGAAATGTTCGATTTTTGCCAAAGTTCGAGAGTGAACAAATCACATCGAGTGTCCAATACACGTCAACTGTTGGGTCTAATATGCATTCACAAATGCACTAACATTATTTATACAATTATTACAATAATGCAGTAGCCTGCATAACAGTAAATCTCCTATTTTTTGTGTGAATAAAAATTCAAAATGGAAAGCAAGCATAATACGTATAAGAGGGGCCTGGAGACTTGACTAAAAAACAGAAAATGTTATTTTAGTGCCAGGAATGTCTGCACTGTTTATTCTGTACACTATTTTCAAATTGGCATTTTTTAATTTTGTGAGAAATTGGCCAAATTACCAATTTCTGATCACTATTTGGTACTTGAAATAGGTACGTAAATGAGAAGTTTCTAGTAGTCAATCGACAGAATAAAAGAAGTACAAGTACCATATGACCACTCGTACTTAGGACCGTACGTCTGGCAGCATATACAAAAGTAAAATATTTAGTAAAAATAAACATACGATACTATGTAGGAACTTTATATAGCAAAGGTTTGACATTATGCCCTACCTAGTATGTCGGCAATTTTCTAAGGTTCGATTTGCGTCCATTTTGATTTACGACCGGTTGGTCGGAACCAAGCTCAGTCATAAGTTGGATTGTACTTGTACTAGCGAAACAGCTATGAATTAGGTCGACTGGAACAATGGAATTGGCCCAAAATAGGGCTCCAACTGGATGAAATCACCCATGTGTAAGTATCGCCGAAACCACTAACTTAGTGAGTGTAATTCCATGAGTCTTCTGTCAAATTTCATATTTTGGTTTTATAACTTTCGGAAAAAGATTCTCTATCAATTCATAAGAAATATTTTTTTTTTTAAATTTTTGACAGAGCAAGATTGAGAGTAGAGGGCTCGACAGTGAAAGGGTTAAACCAATTGAATTGTTCCAGAAGACCAAATTATTAAGTATTTCGCTAGTCACATCTGATTCCTGAACAAGGGAAAATGTGTATTACTTGCCAGTCATGCTTATTATGCCTTATATCTATAAGCACAGTATAGCACTTTTTCTGGATTTTTTAAGGTTATCCTAGGTAATTTACACTATGAATAATAACTATTTATGTGTACCTGTGAGACAGAGATAGAGACAAAGATAGACAGAGACCAACAGAGAAAGACACAGACAGAGATAGAAACAGCCAAAGTCAATCAGGCAGCCAGCAGCCGGCCGGCCAGCGAGCCACCCAAAGCCAGCCAGCAAGCAAGCCTGCCGAATTGTTTCTCTTTACTTAATGCAAAGGTTATAGGACATTCTGGCAGGATGACACTACCAGTGGTATCAAAACTGATTCCTGAAAAAGTGAAAATGCGTATTACTTGCCAGTCATGCTTATTATGCCATATATATACAAGCACAGTATAGCACTGTCTGGATTTTTTGGGGTTATCCTAGGTAATTTACACTATGTATAATTGTATTTATGTGTACCTGTGAGACAGAGACAAATAGACAGAGATACACACAGAAATAGACAAGAGACTGATAGATACAGACAGACGGAGATAAAGACAGCCAAAGTCAATCAGCCACACAAAGTCGGCCTGCTGAACACGTATTACGCATGTTCCAAATTTTTTTCTCTTTACTTAGGGCATAGGATATAGGACATTCTGGCAGGATGACACTGCGAGTGGTATCAAAACTGAAAGGATATTGAACAAACGTTGCACATGGGTTATTATCGAGGTTTTTTATATTTCCTCGACCACTTGTGGCAACATCCATCTCAAAGCCACTAAACTCAGAGTCAACATCACTTTCCTCTTAAAGGGGGAGTTTTAATAAGACATGACAACAGTGAATCCCTGGTGTTTGCCACACTGTTTGCTCTAGCTGGTGCTCAATTGAACTGGTGCTCCCACAAGGTACTAAGTAGTCCCAGATTTTTTTAATACTGTGCACACCAAGTGTTAAGACCCATTCTATACTGACCAGGCATCTCAGGCCAATCGTGCTAAATTTGGAGGCATAAAAAATAAAACGTTAATATAAGTTTGGAGTGCTAGTGGTAACAATGTAGATCTACGTTTGGACAGTTAAGGGATTAATAGAGTCCATAATAAACAATGTAGACATTCCTGGCACTAAAAAATTTCCCGTTCATAAGTCATGTCCCAAGGCCTCTCCTATAGAGTAGGGCACTGCTTTTCGGCATTCCGTTCATATGGCGAGTTCATATTATGACCAAAACTTTTGTATACGGTGAGAGGTCTTTCAGATATGGCGCGCACCACCCAGTTTGTTTACATTTTCCGTGAGCACATCTATTATGTAATAATCACCCTTGGGCACATTACATGTCCAATTTTACGTCAATAAAGACATTTTCATTAATCCATCTATATTTTCTTAAAAATTATATAAGAAACACGTTACAAAGCATATAAACATGCTGTTTATATGCTATGGTGTTGCAGGGCGGAGGGAAAATATTACGTAATACTAATAATAATCACTCTTGGGCACATTAAATGTCTTATTTTACGTTAATATAGACATTTTCATTAATTCATCTGACATTTTCTTCAAAATTATTTAAAAAACACGTTACATAGCATATAAACATGATACATACACCCACAGAATAAAAATTGACAAATATGATATTTGTTTACCAAGCGACTTTGTAGGAGTGTCAGAAGAATTATGTTTTCTCTAGTCAAACACGGATAACTGTAGAAAAATATTCCATTCATATGCCTTCACTCTATATATAGATATTAACGACCCTTGTGGGTTTAGCATTTCTTTTTTATTATGACAATAATAATAATACTATCATTAACTCTAAAAATAGTGTGTTGCATGAGAATGGGAGTGTTGCGGTTTGTTTATTTTGTACTAACTTGTAAACAATGTAAGAGTATTTGTATTGAGGTAATTATTATTATAATAAAAAAAATTATTTTGAGGTAAAAGTTTCACAAACTCTTACAAACGTATGTGAATGAACTAAAAGTGGACACGTATTAATCACATTCATTTCGCCTGACCGAGTGATCGTCCACTACCTGTTCAGTTTGTTTTTTTACCTTGTCTGAACTCCGTATCTCATTCTCTCTTTCGTTTACTCTTTCATTAACTAGTTGGCTCTCAGTGATTATGGCCTCTAAGCTTAGTTGTCATAAAAAGAGGAGTCGTAAGCCTCTTACTTTAAGTGCCAAGTTAGAAATGATTAAACTCAGTGAACTGATTTTTTTGGGTTATCCTAGGTTGTCTACGCATATTCTGCTATGTATGATAATCTATGTAACTGTATTTGTGTATACCTGAATAAACTTACAAACAAGGTACAGTGGTACCTCGAGTTACGATGGTCCCCAAAATCGCCCTTTTATGTAAGTTTATTTTTGTAAATGCTTTTGTAAGTATATTTTTGGGGGTGTAAAAGGACTAGTCTATTTTACATTATTCCTTATGGGAATAAATTCGTTTGGTAATGGCACTTGAACAGCATTCTCGAACGAAATAATATCGTAACTCGAGGTACCACTGTATATGTTGATCGCTGAGATAGCCATCAAATAGTTACATATAGCAGCATGTGTGTAGAGAACCCAGGATAACCCAAGAGTGTACTCACCTAATTGCGGTTGCAGGGGTCGAGACTCAGCTCCTGGCCCCGCCTCTTCCCTGTCCACTACTGGGTCCCTTCTCTCCCTGCTCCATGAGCTTTATCATACCTCGTCTTAAAGCTATGTATGGTTCCTGCCTCCACTACATCACTTGCTAGACTATTCCACTTCCTGACTACTCTATGGCTGAAGAAATACTTCCTAACATCCCTTTGACTCATCTGAGTCTTCAACTAACACTCTTGCTAGGAGCTAATGCTGCTGGGGATTGCAAGTTAAAACCTAAGATAATTTATCACTCAGAGAATCCTAGGGCCCTAAAGAACTATGCAAAAGGTAGCCTCCCTGTTTATTATAAATCCAATTCGAAAGCTTAGATGACTACTGATCTTTTCATAAATTGGTTCACAGACTATTTTAAGCCTACAGTTGAGGCTTACTGCAAGGAAAAGAAAATTCCTTTTAATGTTTTACTTGTTTTAGACAATACCCTGTCACTGACCTCTCACACATCAATGTTAATACTTTCAGGTAAATAATAAGTGTACTCTTTGTGTATCTTACTTTTTATTGTGGTTTTTAAAGCCTAGTGCTATTGCTAACTTAATACAAGTTAGTGTAAGCTTGTTGTCTGGCATTTATATGCATTTAGAAGTGGAAAAAAAATGGCGTTCTACTTTTCGGCGATGTCTGCTTTAAGGCACTAGCCTAAAACCTAACCTGCCGTATAAGTGGGGCCCTACTGTATATTACACTTGCTTTCCGTACAAGAACATAAGATTTACTCTCCCAATTATATTAAAATACTATAACCAGAAAAGATCAGTCATGGTTTACAGTGTCCCAATAATTGAATCAGGCCTACCATAAAAGACTCGGGTTGTAGAGGAGCCTTGCACATCCTCTGGAATACAGGTGCTCCTCGACTTACGATAGGGGTTACGTCCCACTGAGCCCATCTTAAGTTGAATATGAATACAGCCTCTCTCACTTAGTGACGTACTCATTCACCGACTCGGACTTACGACAGGCTCTCTGACCAGTATGCATACCTAAATAATGTATATCAGAGCTGATTTCCTCTATTCTATCAATTACAATACACAGTACACTATTGTATAAACATTTAAAAATATACTAAAAATGTTATAAATGGTGCAAAGGTGACATTAAAACAATATCAAAGATGGTTGACACAAACCCACTACCATTATACTATGCTCCTTGTTTTTCGATGAATTCATTTACCGATGTGGTCTTAGGAACAGAACTCTGTCATTAAGTGAGGAGAGGCTGTATATGATAAGTAAATACAGTAGACACTCGATTAATGTGCCTTTAGTCTCTTTAGTCCCTTCGTACGCACCTCAGGCCTTGTTTCATGGTAGACCTCGTTTTGCTTACACCCAACTCTTCGCTACCCACCCACCCACGACACCACCATTTGTCTTGTGGATTCGTACCATACAGCTACTTTCTCCAGTGTTATCATTTCCAGTCTTCTTATTGCCCTGTGTCATGTCTGGATATTAACCATGGCATCAAATATGAAATCTAGTGCCACTTTTTAAAAAGAAAAACAATTATTCTGAAATGGAAGTGAATCTCTCTCCGAAGGCAATGACACAAGAAGTACGAAATTTGATGGAAAACTTATGGAATTACACAAGCGCAATTTATGAATTGGCAATTTCAGCCAATGGGTCCTATTTTAAGTCAATTTCATTGCTCCATTCGACAAAATTCTTTACTATTTTGTTAGTGTGACAAGCAAAGAGTACGTTACACTGATTCGGCGTATGTACTTACTCTCATATTAGGCTGCCTCCCCAACCAGCGAACCAGGTGCTAAGGGTTTGACAATTCAGGAGGCCCCATTGTCAGATCAGTACAGTGGTACCCCGAGTTTCAAACTTTCTTCGTTCCAGAATGCTGTTCAAGTGCTGTTACAAAGCAAATTTTTTTCCCATAAGGAATAATGTAAATTAGATTAGTCCATTTCAGACCCTCAAAAATACACTTACAAAAGCACTTACAATAATAAACTTACATAATAGGTAGAGTTTTGAGGCGTTCAAAACTCAGGGTACCACTGTACCTAGGTTCAGCCAATCATAACGTGGGTCTGGCAATTGTGACGGTGATGTGGTTGCAATCACGTTTTCACCCTTGTCATATTCATTCTCCTGCTGGATGAAGCACGGTGGTCTCTCTGTCTTTTGGCTTCTATTGTTGCCTTGGCTTACCGTGGCGCGCACTTATATTACGTATTGTTGTACATAGTGTATATACGTTTATACTTGAAGGAAAATATTATTCAAAGATTTCAGCTGTCTTTATTTCGCTCCATTCCACTTACACTCAGGATAACAGGCCTTGATTACCTGAGCTTGTAATAGTTAGTATGCCTTCTATTCTATTGACTGAGCAAAAGAAACTGCTCATTCAACTATTACAACTAAATGCACAGAACTCGGTAATTTACTCTTTTGCTGTCTATCACATAGAACTACATAACTGACGGCAGGATCCCTAGTGTAGTTGTGTGCCACATGCTTTCATATGAACTTTTCGTTTTCCTTAGAAGTCAATATTTTTACCATTATTAACATATGATTTAAAGGGTATGTTTTTTATCATTTGGAATTGAAAGAACACAGTAAGGTAAATTACTGACAAATATAGTTTTGTCTAATCTGAAATCAAGCCTACCATTATAATATGGCAAATTACATTCCAAATATCAATCACTAGAGTTACAAACAATATTCTTAAAGACAACCAATAGTTTAACAGGTATTTAATATTTCAACCAGTTAACAATGTTAACAAGAAAATTATCCAAAGTTATTTGGAATGTTTCTTCGGCTGACATTATGAAGTTAAGGCTGCAAAGCACTGATAATAGTCACGGTAATAAGCACAAATCACTTGGTCGACATAAATACTGAAAATCTTTAGTTTCACATAAATAAAAAAAAAATTTGTTTGTTTAGTGGCTCAATAAATATACAGGAGGCCCTCCACATTCACGAGTTCCACTTTTGCAAGCTTTGAACATTTTTGAATGCCCAGCCGCCTATTATCGGCAGTGACGCTGGCAGTAAAGTGTTAGAATCCACATACTAGACTCATCATGCCATGCAGTTACACTCCATATAATCACCTCCATTCAACTGTCATCAGTAACTGCATGGCTAACTATCATCACCATCGTCATTGTCATCATCATCACAAGTCATCAGAGTTCATCTGCCTAACCTTACTAGTGGTGAGTGTTTTGTTTGTTCATTATTTGTTATTAAACCATAACATGTATGTACAATATTTTACGATGTTTTCATGTGTTTTATGATTGTTCATGGTTCAATAGGTTAATGAAGCAGTATTGTTAGGCTAAGTAAATGCTATTATTATATTTCCCTACAATATATATTTGTGCACCAAACATTAGCGAATTTTCAACATTCGCAAGGTTCTTGATCCCCTAACCCTCACGAATGTGGAGGGCCTCCTGTAGTTTCACATAATAGAAAACACTTTTAAGTCTCTTAAATGGCTCAGCGAATACAAACACAGTAACAGTCTTAGGTATTTTGTTAAATTCTGTGAATGTCAGTGATAGGTTTAGTCCCCTCATCACACTTATGTGATGAAGTCAGCGAGTCATTTTGTAAAGAGATTAAACCTAACATCTTGTCAGTTTACTATTCTCATTACCCATGAATGGTGGAGGGTGTGAAAAAGGCTGGAGGGGTGAAGGATGGTGGAGGAGAGTGAAGGAAGGGTGAAAGAATGATGGATGAGGGGTGAAGGATGGATGAGGGGTGAAGAAGGACGGAGGAGAGGGTGAAGAAGACTGTAGGAGAGGGTGAAGAAGAATGGAGGAGAGTGAAGAAGAATGAAGGAGAGTGAAGAAGAATGAAGGAGAGTGAAGAAGAGTGAAGAGTGAAGAAGAATGAAGGAGAGGGTGAAGAAGAATGGAGGAGAGGGTGAAGAATGGAGGAGAGGGTGAAGAAGAATGGAGGAGAGGGTGAAGAAGAATGGAAGAGAGTGAAGAAGAATTAAGGAGAGGGTGAAGAAGAATGAAGGAGAGGATGAAGAAGGATGGAGGAGGTGTAGACAGCCTGTACTGTCTGCTTAGACAGCCTATGCTGCCTGCCAGCCAAGCAAAATGTAAGCTGTAAGCCTACATGCCTAGTTCCCAAAGTTTTCCCCCAGAGGCCAGGCCTCTTGGTGGGCAGACCACTTCAGCCTGCTCACGCTTACATCACCCTCACTTGGCATACAGGCATCACTCAGTCAACAAGGCCTACTCCTCTCTCCCTCGAATGGGCATAGCCCTCCCGGGCCATGGGCACAAACACACTGCCCGTGTACCCTCACATTATCGCCAATAAAGTAAGAAGCCTCGGAAGCCTTATCATTCATTCCGCTACCAAGAATGACGCAAATAACCCTTTATTATAGAGGGGTGAAGGAGAATGAGAGGGTGAAGGATGGAGGAGGGTGAAGGATGGTGGAGGAGGGGTGAAGGATGGTGGAGGAGGGGGTGGAGGATGGAGGGGGTGAAGGATGGTGGAGGAGGGTGGAGGAGGGTGAAGGATGGTGGAGGAGGGGGTGAAGGATGGTGGAGGAGGGTGAAGGATGGTGGAGGAGGGGGTGAAGGATGGTGGAGGAGGGGTGAAGGATGGTGGAGGAGGGTGAATGATGGTGGAGGAGGGGTGAAGAATGAAGGGGTGAATTAGGATGGAGAAGGGTGAAGAAGGATGGAGGAGGGGGTGAAGAAGGATGGAGGAGGGGTGAAGAAGGATGGAGGAGGGGTGAAGAAGGATGGAGGAAGGGTGAAAAAGGATGGAGGAGAGGGTGAAAAGGATGGAGGAGAGGGTGAAGAAGGATGGAGGAGGGGGTGAAGAAGGATGGAGTAGGGGGTGAAAAGGATGGAGTAGGGGGTGAAAAAGGATGGAGTAGGGGGTGAAAAAGGACGGAGTAGGGGGTAAAAGGATGGAGTAGGGGTAAAAAGGATGGTGGAGTGAAAAGGATGGAAGCAAAAGGATGGGGAGTGAAAAGGATGGGGAGGAAAAGGATGGGGTGAAAAGGATGGGGAGTGAAAAGGATGGGGAGTGAAAAGGATGGGGAGAGGGTGAAGAAGGATGGGGAGAGGGTGAAGAAGGATGGGGAGAGGGTGAAGGATGGGGAGAGGGTGAAGAAGGATGGGGAGAGGGTGAAAGGATGGGGAGAGGGTGAAGAAGGATGGGGAGAGGGTGAAGGATGGGGGAGAGGGTGAAGGATGGAGAGGGTGAAGAAGGATGGTGGAGAGGGTGAAGAAGGATGGTGGAGAGGGTGAAGAAGGATGGTGGAGAGGGTGAAGAAGGATGGTGGAGAGGGTGAAGAAGGATGGTGGAGAGGGTGAAGAAGGATGGTGGAGAGGGTGAAGAAGGATGGTGGAGAGGGTGAAGAAGGATGGTGGAGAGGGTGAAGAAGGATGGAGGAGAGAGTGAAGGATGGTGGAGAGGGTGAAGAAGGATGGAGGAGAGAGTGAAGGATGGTGGAGTGAAGAAGGAAGGTGGAGAGTGAAGAAGGGTGGTGGAGAGAGTGAAGAAGGGTGGTGGAGAGAGTGAAGAAGGGTGGTGGAGAGAGTGAAGAAGGGTGGTGGAGAGTGAAGCAGGGTGGTGGAGAGTGAAGCAGGGTGGTGGAGAGTGGGGAAGGAAGTTAAGAATGGTTAGACGGGTAAAGAAGGATGGTTGGAGGGGTGAAGAAGGATGGTGGAGAGGGTGAAGAAGGATGGTTGGAGGGAGTGAAGAAGGATGGTTGGAGGGAGTGAAGAAGGATGGTTGGAGGGAGTGAAGGATGGTGGAAGGAGTGAAGAAGAATGGTGGAGGGAGTGAAAAAGGATGGTGGATGGGGTGAAGAAGGATGGCAGATGGGGTGAAGAAGGATGGCAGATGGGGTGAAGGATAGTGGATGGGACGAAGAAGGATGGAGGGAGCGAAGGAAGGAAGGTTAGAGGGGTGGTGATGGAGGATGAAGGGGTGAAGAAAGGAAGGGGAGGATGAGACTAGGGGGTCATCCCAATCACTAAAAACAACAGATATATCCTCATTGTGCAAAAGTGGAAATAGAGCAATAGCAATAATTATAGACCAATAGCACTAACTTCCCATATCATAATTTTTTTTAAAGGGTTCTAAGAAGTAAGATCGCCAACTAAATGAATACCCAACAATTGCACAACCCAGGGCAGCATAGGCTTAGAGCAGGTCACTCCTGCCCCTCTCAACTACAACTATTGGACCACTATATGGTCTTGGATGCACTGAAGAACAAACAGAATACAAATGTAATATGCACAGACTTTGCAAAAGCCTTTGACAAGTGCAATCATGGTGTAATCACACACAAATGCATGATAAAGGAATAACAGGAAAAGTTGGTAGATGGAGCTTTAACCCGTAAACGGTCCAAACGTATATATACATTAGTACCGCTTGTTGCCCCAAACGTATATTACGTTTATCTGCTCATTCCCTCAAACGTATGTTACGTTTTATTTCATTCCTTCAAACATGTGGAAGGGCTGAGCTCTGGCCTAAGAATGAGAGACTGGGTACCATGGCCAGTTAAAATATCCTGCGCATCTTGGGTACCATGGAACCATACATGCAGCTCCATCTGGTCACATCATGGCCATCGTCGTGATTCCACTCACCTCGTACAGTGATATACACACTATATTGTGGATTTGACACCGATGTGGCCACTAATAATCAAGGAATTAGTTAAAATATCGACGATAACCCAGATGACCCTCAGCCCATCCTCTGGGGTGGTGACTGTGGCCACTCCAGACCCTGGGCCAAGCACCTCTGGGGTAGCCAGTGTGGCCACACCAGTCCCTAGGCCAGGCACTTCTGGGGTGGCCAGTGTGGCCACACAAGACCCTGGGCCAAGCACCTCGAGTGGCGAGTGTTACCCATAGGCAACTACGCAAGAGGAAACTATCATTTTCCCGGTGTTTTTGTGATAGTGAAAGACGATGAGATTGATTTTATGCCATTGGATGATTCATCTAGTGATAGTGATGTTCATTATTCACCTGTGAAGCGTACTTTTAGGCGGCGGCGCCTACGTTCAGGCAGTGTGCCATATGCAGTCAACAAGGGTCGTGGCAGGTCACGATCCAAAACCCCACCACTGATAGTGATCATGAAGGTGAATATGCAGGGATGGAGGAAGTGGTGGGTGGCACGGTGCCTGGAGCACATGGCGCGGTGGGTGGACATACAAAGGACAGCCCGGCACCCCCAGCCATGTGCTGCCTCCACTCCTGTCCCCACACCTGCTCCCCACGCCCGATGCCACAGGTCCACCCTGCACCATGTGACAGAGTGGAACTGGACACAAAGTATATTCGTGCCACAGCCTTTTGATTTTGATTCGAGTGGATGTGGCATCCTGCCAGAATGTCCCATAACAAATGAGTCTACAGAGTTAGACTTTTTCCAATTGTACTTTGACGAGCCTATAATGAACTTGATAGTGACTCAGACAAACAATTACCGCTATATCATAGACAACACAGCAGAGGTTGGGGAATCATCACGGCTGCACAGGTGAAAAGATACAACAGTGGCTGAACTGTATTTATTCCTTGCCACTGTCATGCTTATGCCACATACCAATAAGAACAATATATATGTAACTACTGGTCTACAGACAACTTTGTCAGTACTCCTATCTTCCGTGACCTCCTTCCCTGCAACAGATTCATTCTGTTGCTACGAATGTTGCACTTCTCAGACAGGAATATGCCCAACAGAAATGACCTTATATACAAAATCCGGAAAGTGTTTATCTATATGAAGCAGAAATTAAGTGCATACATTTATCCTTTCAAGAACATTGTTGTTGACGAGTCCTTGATTCTCTTCAAGGGACGCCTGTCATTCAAGCAATATATGCCGAGCAAACGTCATCGCTTTGGTATAAACAATTTTGTTGTGTGACTGAGACAGGTCTTGTGTTAGATATCATTGTATACACTGGGAAAAACACACTTGACGATACCAGGCGCATGTTGGACATTTCTGGTGATGTTGTTCACAAGATGATGGAACCATACCTTGGCAAGGCCCATACATTGTACACAAGCAACTGGTATACAAGCCCTATGCTCGCTGATTTCCTACGTGTGAACAATACCGATATATGTGGAACAGTGAGAAGGAATAGAAAACATATGCCAAGGTTCAGTGGAAGTGTTGACAGTGCAGTGCAAGTGTTTCATGCCAATGACATCATGGCACTGACGTGGCATGACAAACAGGACGTGACATTGCTGTCAACCATCCACAGAAATGAAATGGTACAAAGTGAACCGGGACACCAATGAATGTATTGTCAAGCCAGCTGTTGTCGTCGACTATACGAACAATATGCGACTAGTCGACAAGTGTGACATGATGATAGGTTTCGTTGACTGTGTGCATAAGTCGCAAGTGGTATATAAAACTGTTTTTCCACCTTGTAGACACTGCAGTGCTCAATGCATTCAATATGTATGAAATAAAGACTGGAAAACAACAACGTTTTGCACAATTCTCCATCAATGTTGCAAAACAGATAGCAAAAAAGTATGGTACCACACCAGTACCTGCCCCTCAACAGCGACTTGTCCCCCAACCACAACCAGTGGGGAAAGTGCCAGACCGAATCATCCCTAACTGTCACTACCTGGTACCAATACTACCTACCCCAAAGCAGCAGCATTCCCAGAAAAAGTGTGTGCTACCACCACAAAACGACCCCAACAGCGGAGGGATACACGATTCATGTCACCAGTGTGGGGTGGCACTCTGAATGAATCCATGCTTCATGGAGTATCATACAATTGTGGACTTCTAGAAACATAATTGGGACATGAAAATACTTGTATATAGTTGAAGATAATAGAATGTGATTCAGCCAGGTGTGCAAAATCACCTATCAGTGTGTACATGTATGTTTGTGACAGTATGATAATAATTTTGTATATAATATTGGTGTATAAACAACAATTGTCATTGAAATCAAAAGATTTACAATAAAATATAAGTATCATATCATAAACACAAATTAAAAAAAAGAAAGAAAAAAAAATGGTAAATATGTACAATTTCTGCAAGCGGCAGTGCTCCATGTTGCCGTCAGGTGATCGTCAAGTGCCAACTTCGCAGCCTCATATCTCGGTAAGTACTGACCCTAAAATTTTTTATCCTATAACACTTACAAAAATGTCCTCTTTATTTCTATATAAAAAAGGATTTTTTTTTTCAAAATATTCGGGGCACTGGGCGAGCAAACGTATATATACGTTTGGACCATTTTTTCAGCAAAAAACAGACTCAAGGTTCATGATTTTTTTTCGAGATTCAGCGGCGGCATGGTATGCGTCCGGCCCTTCTCCCAGCGTCATGCCATAAACAAAGCCAGCCTGCCTCCGACCACCACAGTCAGTGTGGCATTGATTATGGGCGAGTGACCATCATCCCACGGGTTCATACGATACATTTCATAATAATCCATTGTTTTTTGTGCTTGCAACTGCTAAATAACCACCAAGGGCCCAAAGAAAGCTCCTAGTGCCAGCCTTTTAGTAAAGAAGGTGAGAAACACGATAGAATTCAAGAAAAAACTCGTAGCAAAGTACCAAAGTGGAGGAGGAAGAGAGAGGGGAGAATGTGTCTTCTTCAGTGATTCTACAATATGTACGATACTAAAGCAGCAGGAGTCGATAAAGGCTATAGCGCCAGCCAGCAATAAAGTGTAGCATTAACAGTGTAGCAAGTAAGTTAAGCGATAGAAAAAGGACACGAAAGTAACTCTCCAATGTTGGAGGAATACAGTGGAACCCCGGTTAACGAAAAAAATTCATTGCAGAAGCCTGCTCAAGTGCCATTACCGAACGAATTTACTTCCTTAAGAAAAAATGTCATTTAGGTTAGTCTATTTCAGACCCCCAAAAATACACTTCCACAAGCACTTACAATATTATACTTGCATAATTGCACGATTTCCGGGGTGTTCGTTAACCGGGGTTCCACTGTATAGAGGCACTGAACATACGCCACCCTGCTATCTTCCACCACCCTAAACCTCTGCCAGCATCTCCTCCATCAAACTAACTAATTAAACTAACATCTCCTCCAAGGTAAGTGTAAATATTTCTTATTTATAAAGTGTAAATATTTTTTATTTATAAATTAAAGTAAATATTTCTTATTTATAAATTTCATACAGTTTCAGTGTGAATAGTGGTGGTGGCTTCTGATGCATTAGTCATTCACTGAAGACACCACAAATCTCCAAGCGCATATAATCCGGACAAATTTCAATTATTCTGCTATTTAAAGCTTGAGGAAATAAAAGGTAGATTGTAGTATAAAACATAATACAAAGGAAAACTAATGTGAATAACTTGGAAGTTATGTCAGAGGATTTAAATTTCAAAGATTACAATGAAGTCATTATCACATCTGCTAGTAAAATTATAGAATGGGTTATGAGAACCTTCAAAACAAGGAATGCCAAACCAACGATGATGATAATCTTTAACCACTTCGCGGTCAGTGCCCTAGTATGTACTACGGTTTTGAGACCATGCAATAAAGGTACAGTGGTGCCCAGAGTTTCAGCCATAATTCATTCCAGAAGGCTGTTCAAGTGCTGTTATCGAACAAATTTGTTCCCATATGGAATAATGTAAATTAGATTAGTCCGTTTCAGACCCCCAAAAATACACTTACAAGAGATTAGGGATGTACCGGATGTGAAAATTTAGATATCCACGGATGCGGATGTGTATACGGATGTCTTACTCATTCTGCAGATGCAAGAAATTGTGCGGATGTTCCGCGGATGCTGATGCAGATGTAAGAAATTGTGCGGATGTTCCACGGATTTCGGATGCGGATACGGATGTAAGAAATTGTGGATATTCCGCGGATGCGGATTCAGATATCCGATACATCACTATATAAGAGATGAGGGAGGAAGAGAGGAAAGAGATGAGGGAGAAGACGGGAAAGAGATGAGGGAGAGGGGGAAAGGGGAAAAAGATGAGGGAGGGAGAGGGGGAAGAGATGAGGGAGGGAGAGGGGGAAGAGATGAGGGAGGGGGGGAAAGAGATGAGGGAGAGGGGGAAAGAGATGAGGAGGGAGAGGAGATATGATAATGACGTACATAATACTCGAGGAATAGATAAGGTAGACAGAGACAGGATGTTCTAGAGATGGGACACAGAAACAAGGGGTCACAATTGGAAGTTGAAGACTCAGATGAGTCAAAGTGATATTAGGAAGTATTTCTTCAGTCATAGAGTTGTCAAGAAGTAAAATAGTCTGGCAAGAGGGAGAGGGGAAAGGACATGAAGGAGGGAGAGGGGAAACAAGAAGGAGAGGGAAGGGAGAGATGAGGGAGGGAGAGGGGAAAGAGATGAGGGAGGGAGAGGGAAAGAGATGAGGAGGAGAGGGAAAGAGATGAGGGAGGAGAGGAAAGAGATGAGGGAGGGAGAGGGAAAGAGATGAGGAGGGAGAGGGGAAAGAGATGAGGGAGAGGGAAAGAGATGAGGGAGGGAGAGGGAAAGAGATGAGGAGGGAGAGGGAAAGAGATGAGGGAGGGAGAGGGGAAAGAGATGAGGGAGGGAGAGGGGAAAGAGATGAGGGAGGGAGAGGGGAAAGAGATGAGGGAGAGGGGAAAGAGATGAGGGGAGAGGGAAAGAGATGAGGAGAGGGAGAGGGAAGAGATAGAGAGGAGGGGGAGATGAGGAGAGGGAGAAATGAGGAGGGAGATGAGGAAGGGGAGATAAGGGAGGAGGAGGAAGATATGAGGGAGAGGGGAGATAGGAGGGAGGGAGAGGGAAGAGATGAGGGAGGAAAGAGACGTGGGATATGGGAAGAGGAGGAAGAGAAGTGTTGATGGAGAGGGTAAGACAAAGGGAGGGAACTAGACAAAGGAGAGAGACAAGATGAGGGAGAGCAGGAGACGGGGAAGGAGATGAGAATGGGAATGGAGCAAGACTAGGGGGGGGAGCAAGACTAGGGGGAGGGAGAAGACTAGGGGAGGGAGCAAGATTAGGGGAGGGAGCAAGACTAGGGGAGGAGCAAGACTAGGGGAGGGAGCAAGACTAGGGGAGGGAGCAAGACTAGGGGAGGGAGCAAGACTAGGGGAGGGAGCAAGACTAGGGGAGGGAGCAAGACTAGGGGAGGGAGCAAGACTAGGGGAGGAGCAAGACTAGGGGAGGGAGCAAGACTAGGGGAGGGAGCAAGACTAGGGGTAGGGAGGGTGAGATGAGGGGATGGAGAGGGGGTAAGGCTATGAGGTGAGTGAAGACTATTTGAGAGAGGGGAGGGAGAGAGAAATGAGCAAAATGAGAACTAAAAGAGTTGGGGAGAGGGACAATTATAGGGAAAAGTAGAGTGGAAAGGGAAAGAGGGGAAAATGAAGGAATGAGAAAATGAGGGGAAAATTAAGGAAGGAGAAAATGAGGAGGAAAAGAAAGAAGAGAAAAGGACGTAGATAGGAGGGAAAGAAATGGAAAGGAAAGGGGAATCAAAGGCACTTAAGGGAAGGGTGAGCCTTTTTCGAGTGATTAGGAAAGGAATATTGAAAATATGTTATGATACTAAAACAGCAGTTGATAAAGGCTATAGTGCCAGCCAGCGATAAAGTGTAGCATTAACAGTGTAGCAAGTAAGTTAAGCGATAGAAAAATGACTACATGAAACTTAACTCCTCCAATGTTGTTGGAGTTATACTACAGTGGTACCTCTACTTACGAGCAGCTCAAAACTCGAACAATTATGTAAGTGTATTTTTGTAGGTGCTGAAATGGATTAACCTAATTTTCATTATTTCTTATGGGAAAAATTCCTTCGGTATCGGCACTTGAATAGCCAACTGGAACGAATTTTGCTCGTAAGTAGAGGTACCATTGTATAGGGCGACTGACAACACAGCAGTGTGTCTGGCGGCCATCACTATGTAAGGCGTATCTTTCAGTGGCCCTTATACACCTAACAACAAACACCACAACACCAGTCCTCCCATTCGTAATGATATTTTATTCATTCTAGAGTATATGTCATGTTTCTATGTTATTAATATTGTGTATTACGTATGTCATATTAGATGAACTGTGATAGATAAATAATCCGTATAGATGATATTACCAAAATATTGAAGGACTATCTTGTCCTGCCCCCAAACACACACCCCTGTCGCCGGCACAATTCCAAACATACGGCAGAAACAGAACTCTCTGGAACACTTTTTTGAGGAACAGGGGTCCAGTGACTCAAGCTGGTCCTAGTGGCATTAAAAAACAAAGAAGGGAAGTAACCCAGGAAAAGGACTTGGTACCTCTCCTCTCCTCCCATCTTCCACACATCAACAACTCTTCAATAAAGGTAAGTGACATGTTATTGTTTTATTCTTCATGTCTCATTGTTTTCTGTGTAATTTAATGTATATTTAATGTACAAAAATATTTTATTTTAACCCTTTGACTGTCGCAACCCTCAATCCTGAGTGCCATTCTGTTGCAAAATATTCAAAAAAAAAAATTCTTATCAAAATGTTAAGATTATTTTTCTGATTGTTTTTATCCTAAAAACAGATTTTTGCCATCAATACTTACCGAGATATGGAGGTGTAAAGTTGGCAGAAAATGATCTGCGTACAGCAACAGCGGCGACTGCCGCTCACTCGGTATACTTTTGTTTACTTCCATTCGTAGATTTCTTGTTTTTTTCACTATTTTCTTTTATTTACGTAACTTATGTGGTCTGTTAGACCAAGTTAAGGTGCAATGTTTATATATACACTCGTTGTATGCAACACTATACTAGTATAAACATTAGTATCTTTATATTGTTTACAAAACTTGTTTACACAAACAATAAAAAAAATGTTCATTACAATTGTTCTATAATATATATACATATGTACACTCACTGAACACTTTCCTAGAACTCCTGCAGCTTGTGGAACTCTTTGAAACATGGGTATATGCACAGTGGTACTTTACACTCCTCGCACATAAAACGAGTGTCACTGCATTTTGGTGGGCATTTTGTGGAATGCTTACAGACAAAACACCTCTTCTGAGCATTTTTCTTGAGAGTAGTAGGAGGCAGGAGTATGGGATAGTGATCACCAGGCCTCATACGAGAGGGCATGTGTTGATAATTTCGTGGGCGCTGGTCTATTGCAGGTGTTGTTCCTTGGTACTGAATATTATTTGTCTGATGACTGACAAACAAAATTCACCATATTTGGGCTTGTTGTTGGTCTTCAACTTGTAAATGTTATAAGCATTCAGCATGGAAATGTCAAGAAGATGGAAAAAGAGTTTTATGTACCACTTATAACTCTTGCGGACACAATCAGCAAATCCAATCTGCATGTCACATTTGTCCACTAAGCGCATATTGAGGTTGTAGTCCATCACAGCTGCAGGCTTTAGAATGGGTTCATTGGTCTCTCTATTCTGCTTGCCAGTGTCTACCATTTCATGTCTGTGAACTGATGTCAACAATGTGACATCACGTTTGTCTTGCCACCAAAATGCCATGATGTCATTGGCAGCAAACACCTGCACTTCACCTCTACGAGTGCCAGCGTCGAACCTAGGCATATGTTTACGATTTGCACGCACTGTGCCACACACGTCTGTCATGTTCACTCGCAAGAAATCACTGAGTAAAGGGCTTGTGTACCAGTTATCAGTATATAATATATGCCCCTTACCAAGATATGGTTCCATCATTGTTCTAACCACATCACCAGAGATACCCAATAACTTCCTGGTATCTTGCAATGTATTACTGCCAGTGTACACAATTATATCCAAAACCAGACCACTTTTGCAATCACACAGTACAAATAACTTTATATCAAAGCGTTTCCTCTTGCTTGGTATATACTGCTTGAACGACAGTCTGCCTTTGAACAAAATCAAAGACTCGTCAATAACAAGCTTCCTGAAGGGATAAAAATACATACAGCACTTTTGTTTCATGTACATGAACACATTCCTGATCTTATATAACCTGTCGTTTCTGTCAGGCCTGGTTTTATCAGAAAAGTGAAGCATACGCAACAGTATCAAAAAACGATTCACTGGTATAATATCACTAAAACCTGGGGTTGAAATCAGGCGTTCTGTCGACCAGTATGTGTTGACAGTGTGCTTATAAACATGTGGCATAAGCATTATTGTGGCAAAGAACAAGTACATCTCTGCCACAGTTGTGTCCTTCCACTGGTGTAGCCGTGACCTTGGTGAAGGTATTGTGTTTGCCATGGTGTACTCATAGTATGTGTTGCTTTCCCTGACAATAATGTCCATCAGGGGTTCATCGAAGAATAACTGAAAGCATTCTAGTTCAGTAGCATTGTTCCCAAGTGTACATGATGACCGTATTCCACTTTGTGCTTCATCAAAGTCATGGGGATTGGGAACAAAATTGTCACCTTGCTGCCAATCCCAGATGCGGTCTGCTGGTGGGTACTGGATATTGACAGGTGGTTGTGGTTGTGCAGGTTGTGGGAGTGTGGGGGTGGTTGAGAGTGGTTGTTGGTGTGCTGAGTTAGCAGCGTGGCCCGCTCCTGGTGTCACATGACTCGTGCCACCACCAACACCACCTGCTACCCCACGCATATTACGCATCCCCATTGTCACAATATCATCATCTTCACTATCAATTCGTGGTGTAGGGCCAAGAGATGTACTCCGAGATTTACTCCTTTTTCTTGGAATAGCATATGGCACACTACCAGAACGCATGTTGCGTCGTACATACTGCTGCTACACTGGAGAATACTCTCCCTCACTGTCACCACTAGAACTGCTTTCAATAACTTTGAAATCACTGTCATCATCACTTACACTGCTCACATCAGAGTCATGTACACGGTGAAATAGTTTCCTCTTTCGTCCTGGTACAGGTGAACGTGAATGAGACGGCCCAGCACAAGATGTGGAAGGCTGTGGGTCATCTGGGTTTTCATCACTAATTATGTTATCCTGGGCACTGCTTTCGGTAATACCCTCCTGAAAACCATGGAATTCACATTCACTGGCACTTCCATCACTGTTTGAACTATCACTTGGGAAGAGAAGGCCTCCAATTCGCCGGGAAGTGAGGTACTTCTTACTGCGAGGCATGGTGAAAAATGACTACAAACATGGCGCTCCCACAATGCACCACTGGGTCCCCGATTTTTTCATACTGCGCACACCCACCACGCAGACCCATTCTCTCACATGTAGGCCTACCAGCTTTCTCCGCTTCATTTGAAGCCGCTAGAATTTAGGCGTATAGATACGTCCGAAACAGTGGCTCGTAAGACGTATATATACGACCGAAACAGCCAAAGGGTTAATACTTTTGGGTGTCTAAAACGGATTAATTTTATTTCCATTTGTTTCTTATGGGGAAAATAGATTCAGAGTTCGTAATATTTGGTGTTTGGAGCGCCCTCTGGAACGGATTAATTACGAACTCCGGGGGTCCACTGTAGTGGATTTTTTTTCTCTCCAAAAATTACTATTTAAAAATCGTGATTTTTGGAGAGAAAAAAAAACATTAAAATACACTACATAGCAACATCTCTGACATCTCCATTCAAGTGCAGGGACTCATGCTAGCTCAGTCGCCTCTGGGGTCTCAACAAGTGTTGACGTATGCAACACAATGAGATTTGGCGTGCTGTATTCATAGAGTTTTACAGAAAAATATATATGAATTAACCAGAAATAAGTTATTGACATTGTGTTCTATTTTTTGCAAAAAGTATTAATAGGATTGTCATGATTTTTGCACACATTATTGAGTAATGATAGCTCTACAAACACCCTGGCAGGATTTCCGATATCTTTTACAGCTTGTTTTTATTGATTTTTTCCCAACAAAAAAAATCAAACTTCAATATGGAATCTACTGACATTTTTGCTTTAAAGGATTGGGTTAACAATTATATATCCTTTATCTTTCATCTGATGTTAACTAGAGCATTGTACATCTTCCCAATTTTGTAGAAAAAGAAAAGTTTTGTGACCCCTCAAATTTGGCACAATTTATTTTTTTTCAATCTAACTTAAAGAAAAAAAGTCACAACAAACACAGTGTATATGTTTTTAAAAGCTGTATAAATCACTGTGTATTGCAGCCCCAGAATTTGGCCCCAATGTATATATTTTATGTATATTTCCATTTTCTATAATTTTATATTGCTGATATTCTCGATAATAGCTAAATCGTTAATATTGTGCTTTATACTATTATTGGACTTATTTGAATTATATTGGAATTTTATTTGACTTAGCTTTTGTAATAGGTAGGATGTAAAATTATAAATTGTGCTCATGTTTGTAGTAGCTGCCTTGGAGTTGGCAAACTACCGATTATGACACTAGGCTTGTTGCTGGGAGGAGTCAGATTCCACCTGAGGTGGGTGACTGCTGCGCCTTCCTCGAGAGCACTACACAACTGGACATCGTTGAGACAACACCTCTCTTCTGTCTCTGCTTGTTTTCTCGTCATTTAGACTGTGTGGTAGAGTATGTGTTCGGTGGTGAGACGAAACATACTTCTCAGGACTCTGTGTAACTCTGTTCACAGAGGATAGACTAGACAGTGATTTTCGACGTTTTACTGGGTTGTGTGTCACATTGACACTCTGAGACAACTCAGGTCTCTAGCTACAGCTCCTGACCTAATTCGATAAGGCATCTGTGCACCGCCACAGTTTGGGATTGTTTATGCTGAACCTAGCTTCAGTAGAAAGGGAGTTTTATGACTGTTTTGGAGGATCTATTGATGGTCCCCAGTTAGGGTCGTTTTCTATCTCCTGGTTCCTGACGCTGTGTTGCTGTTGCCTGTTATATTGCTGTTATGCGAATTGGTAATTTTACTGGCCAATCAAGCTGTTCTGATTGTCAGTTTGTTAGAGAAGCTAGCTTATGAGAAGTTGTTCAGTCAGACACTGGTTGAGTCGAGTCTTAGAGTTACCTGAAGCTCACTCGTACACACACATATTCTTATTTGCATATATCTGTATTATTGTAATTACTGACATTGTACCTGATGGTACTTTAGTGTCATTTGGATATATGTGCCCTCAGCACAGCATTATTGTATATGAGAGCAGTGTAGGAGCTAACCTCCTAATTAACCTCCTAATGTATTACTTAACCCTTTGACTGTCGGAGGCCCCATTCTGAAACTGTCATTCTATGTCGAAAAATTTTGGAAAAAAAAAAATATTTTTTCTTATGAAATGATAGAGAATCTTTTCCCGATTGTAATGACACCAAAAGTATGAAATTTGATTGAAAACTTATGGAATTACGCTCTCGCAAAGTTAGCGATGTCAGTGATATATATGCATTGGCGATTTTGCCGACTTTGAGCCCTATTTTAGGCCAATTCCATTGGGACAGTCGACCAAACTCATAGCTATTTCTTTAGAACTCCATTTGTTCTATCGATTGAGTGCAAGAAATCACCAATTTACCGATTTCAACTACCCAATAAAATGGTCAGAAAATGGCAATTTTGCCAATTTCATGCAAAATAAAAAAGATGTCAATTTCAAAATAGGGTCCACAATAAACAATGCAGACATCCATAGCACTAAAATAAGATGTTATCTGTTCATTAGTCATGTCTTTAGGCCCCTCTTACATTACTGTTGCTTTCTATTTTGATTTTTTATTCACACAAAAAATAGATTATTTATTGTTATGCAGACTATTGCATTATTGTAAAAACTGTATACATAATATCTGTGCACTTGTGAAAGAATATTAGACTCACAAGTTGATGTGTATTGGACGCGTGGTGTGATTTGTTTACTTTTGAATATTGGCAAAATCGAACATTTTCGCTACTTTGAGCTCAATTTCAAGATCGTTTACATCATGAAACTAATCAAAATCATCTCTATTCCTGTAATATCTTTATCATTCTATCAAATGAGACCATGAAAAAGAGAATACAACCATAAATACTATACGAAAATACACCTCAAAGACGGCGTTTTAATCAAAAAACACGGTCAGAGTTTTTTTCTCATTATGTACTGCTTGCTGCAGGATTTTTTTATACTGCGCACACTGATCACACAGACCCATTCTCTCACATGTGGGCCTACCAGCTTTCTCCTGCTTGATTTGAGGCCGCTAGAATTTAGGCGTATAAATACGTCCGAAACATTGGCTCGTAAGACGTATATATACGTCCGAAACAGTCAAAGGGTTAATGAACATCTTGATCATATGTACATATATTTACTTTGAAACCCTAGACACTAACTTTGTTAATAAACATATTAAATTTTATACTTTGGTTAGTACCCTATCAGTTGTAATCCTCATGAGGACTATTGAAAATGTTGGATAACTGGACTAGGATACTGACTTTGTTGCAAAAGCCCAGTAACAGGCTGGATACTAGAAGGGCTATCCTTTCTAGTGTTCACTGGAGATGTCTATTACTAATAGATATCGTGTCATTTTGTAACACTGTGAAACTCTCATTGAAATTAGACCAAAATAAAAAAAAAGTGATTTCATTAGCACCTTCTTTTAACCCTTTCAGGGTTTTTGACGTATTAATACGCATAAATTCTAGCGGCTTCAAATCGAGCAGGAAAACGCTGGTAGGCCTAGATGTGAGAGAATGGGTCTGTGCGGTCACTGTGCGCAGTAGGAAAAAAATTAGGCACCCATTTCAGTACACCTTGTCCACCATGCCTCGCGGTAAGAAACACCTCACTCCTCGACAGATTGGAACACTTTTGTTCCCCAGTGACAGTTCTAATACAGATGGGGGTGTCAGTGAAGACGACTTTCAAGGTTTTCAGGCTGTTGTGACCGAAACTAATGACCATAATACCGGTAATAGTGACAAAAACCCAGACGACCCTCAACCTCACCTCTGGTGTTGTGGCGTCTTGTTCACGTTCAGTTGTACCAGAACGAAAGAGGAAACTCGTATTTTCCCATGTCCAGGACTCAGATGGTGATGATAGTGATAAGTGAATATGAACTCCAAGCTCCTGAAAACAGTTCCAGTAGCGAGAGTGAAGTGGAATATTCTCTAGTGAAGCGTCAGTATATACGATGGTATATGCGCTCTGGTAGTGTGCCATATGCTATTCCAAGGGCAAGGAGTACATCTAGGAGTACATCCCATGGCTGTACAACAGGTACAGATAGTGAAAATGAATATATTGTTGCAATTGGGATGAAAAATGTGCATGTATCTGGTGGTGGTGCAAGCCGTGAGGCACCAGCAGTGGGCCATGCTGCCACCCACGCCGCTGACTCACCCGACCTACAACAAAGGCCACCCTCACACACCACACCAACCACAACTACAACCTCTACAACCCCCTGCCAATATCCAGTACCCACCAGCAGACCACAAATGAGATTGGCAGGAAGCTGAGAATTTTGTTCCCAATCCTCATCATTTTGATGAAGGTCAAAGTGGAATATGCCCATCTTGTACACTTGGGAACAATGCCACTGAACTGGAATGCTTTGAATTATTCTTTGACGAACCCCTGATGGAAATTATTGTTAGGGAGAGCAACAGATACTTCGAGTACACCATGGCAAACAATACTTTCACCAAAATCACGTCTACACCAGTGGAAAGAAACAACTGTGGCTGAGATTATCTTTTCTTTGCCACAATAATGCTTATGCCACATGTGTATAAGCACAGTGTCAAATCATACTGGTCGACAGACCGCCTGATTTCAACCCCAGGTTTCGGTGATATAATACCAGTGAATCAATTTGTACTACTGTTACGTATGCTACACTTCTCAGACAAAACCAGGCCTGACAGAAACAACAGTTTATATAAGATTAGGAATGTGTTTATGTATCTGAAACAGAAATTCAATAAAGTGGTACCTCTACTTACCAGCAGCTTCCAACTCGAACAATTATGTAAGTGTATTTTTGTAGGTGCTTTTGTAAGTGTATTTTTGGGGGTCGGAAATGGATTAACCTAATTTTCATTATTTCTTATGGGAAATAATTCCTTCGGTATCAGCACTAGAATAGCCGATGAATGAATTTTGCTCGCAAGTAGAGGTACCACTGTATGTATTTTTATCCCTTCAGGAAGCTTGTTATTGACGAGTCTTTGATTTTATTCAAAGGTAGACTGTCGTTCAAGCAGTATATACCAAGCAAAAGGAAACGCTTTGGTATAAAGTTGTTTGTGCTTTGTGATTGCTACAGTGGTCTTGTATTGGATATTACTGTGTACACTGGAAGTAATACATTGCAAGATACCAGGAAGTTATTGGGTATTTCTGGTGATGTGGTTAGAACAATGATGGAACCATATCTTGGTAAGGGGCATATATTATATACTGATAACTGGTACACAAGCCCCTTACTCAGTGATTTTTTGCGAGTGAACATGACAGATGTGTGCGGTACAGTGCGTGGAAATCGAAAGCATATGCCTAGGTTTGACGTAGGCACTCATAGAGGTCAGGTGCAGGCGTTTGCTGCCAATGACATCATGGCATTTCGGTGGCATGACAAATGAGATGTCACACTGTTGTCATCAGTTCACCCTAACGAAATGACAGACATTGGCAGGCTGAATAGAGAGACCAATGAACCCATTCTAAAACCTGCAGCTGGGATGGACTACACCCTCAATATGCATTCAGTGGACAAATGTGACATGCAGATTGGGTTTGCTGATTGTGTCCGTAAGCATTGTAAGTGGTATATAAAACTCGTTTGCCATATTCTAGACATTTCCATGCTCAATGCTTATATGTATAAGTTGAATACCAGAAACAAACTACCATATGGCGAATTTTGTTTGTTTGTGATCAGACAAATAATATTCAAGTACAAAGTAATAGCACCTGCAATAGAACACTGCACACGAAATTATGAACAAATACCCTCTCATCTCAGGCCTGATGATCACTTCCTAATAAAACTGCCTGCTACTGCTTTCAAGACAAAGGCGCAGAAGAGGTGCCATGTCTGTTCACATAACAAAAAGACGCCCACAACAACAGACACACTCGTTTTATGTGTGAGGGTGTAAAGTACCATTGTGCATGACACCATGTTTCAAAGAGTTCCACAAGCTGCAGCACTTCTAGAAACATGTCCAGTGACTGTATATATGTACATATATGATAGAAAAATAGTAATAAACAATATTTTACATTGTTAGTTTTTGTAAACATGTTTTGTAAACAATAAAATGAGAATAAAGTTTGTGCAGTTATTGTGTAGTATACAACGAGTGAATATTTGAAAAACAGCACTTATATTGGTCTCACAGGCCATAAAGTTATTTTTAAAAAAAATTAAAAAAGAAAAGAAAAAGTTTACCGGGTGACCAGCAGTCAGCGATGTTGCCGTAAGCGGTTCAATTTCTGTCAACTTGAAGCCTCCATATCTCCATAAGTATTGATCGCAAAAAATTTTTTTAAGCCTATTATGTTTAGAAAAAAACTCGTTCCATAAGAAAAAATATTTTTTATTTTTTCGAAAACAAAGGTCTCGACCCTGAAAGGGTTAAGATCCCAACGGAATGAGGTGAGGAGTCCACACACAACCTGGCTATGGGAAAGAGGTAATTGGTCAGCCTTTTGCTCTGAGCTCGCCACCACCGATTGCAATGCTCTTCTCCAAGGGGATGTTGACAACCAAGTGAAAGCCTTCAATGGACACATCCTGGCTGGAAGAGGAAGATCAGCAATTTCATCGACCTTGTTGAACTATGTAAGGCTTTACATGTTTCTCTTTCGAAAATCAACTCTTTCAGCAAACTTTTGGACTACCCATGGGATCGCCACTTAGTGCCGTCCTTGTGAACCTATATATGGAACATCTGGAAGCAGAGCGTTTTTCCACTATTATTCCCTCTTCTGTCACCTGGCTCCATTATGTTGACGACATTCTCATCATTACTCCCAGACGCTTCAACATTCAAGCTCTCCAACAAGCTCAACCAGGTCGAGCCATCAATCCAGTTTACACTAGAAGTCGACAACACCCTTCCATTCCTTGATGTCTTCTCTGCAAAGCTGACAATGAACTTCGTTTTAAAGTCTATCGAAAACCTACCAACCAACACGATCTTTTCCACTTCTACTCTCACCACGACACCAAGACTAAACGTGGTGTAATTATAGGCTTTTTCCTGCGCGCACTCAGAATCTGCAGCAGTGAGTTCCTTGAGGAAGAATGCTCCCTTATTGAGCAAGTTTTTTCTAAACTTCACTCTCCTCATCACTTCATTAGAGACTGCAGACGACGGGCATTAAACATCTTCAACACACCCAGAGAAGACACTGAAGAGAAAAGATACATAGTCCTCCCCACCAACTCCATTGCCAAACACGTTTCCAACATTTTTTCCAATACCTCATTCCGAGTATCTACTTCCACATCCACCACCATCAAGGACATTACCAGTAACAGACAGGACAAGCTTCAATCCACTGCAGGGGTATACACAATTCCTTGTAATGACTGCAGCAAATTATACGTCGGCGAAACATCCAGACCTCCAAACACGTATTTCAGAACACCAGTACACAGGCAGATCTGAAGACTCAAGGAATGCCTGTGTTCGACACCGAAATTCACACAACCATTTAATCAACTACAGAAACGCAAGACTCATCGCCAGAGAAGACAACACTCAATACCGAAGAATCCTAGAATTATCACTTATCTGTATATCCAACAACTTCAACCAGAACAACGGCTTCTACAACATAGCTAAACCTATTGCCAAGAAACTTCATTGCTTTCCCACATAGAACTCAAGAATGGAACACTGTAGGTCCTTTAAGTTACCCAAGGTTTTAAACTATCACCCTACTTTGAAGACTGTCACATGCAGCATTCTCCACCTGACTAAATCCTACAAATACTCGTTTCTTTTATCCAGGTAGATCTGTTTGTGACTCGATAAAGCCCACTGCGTGGGCGAAACGTTGTCAATAAAGGATCACATTATACTGCTTATGTGTTTATTTTTCCATTGTGTCGGTATTTTATACCATTTATTTCCATCCTCCCAATCTTCCAGATGCCAGCAACTCTCTTCAATAAAGTTAAGTAAATGTTATTTTAAATGTTTAATTATAAATTTATTACTTTATATATGTATTTATAATTGTTTTGTGTATGTAAAACTATAGTTAATCTTCACAAAATTAATTTTCTTTGAATATTTTTGGGTGTCTGGAACGGATTATTTGTATTTACATTATTTCTTATGAGAAATAAGGGTTCGACTTTCGAACAACTCGTCTAGCTCCTGGAACGGATTATGACCGAACCTCAGGGGTCCACTGTACAGTGGACCCCCGATGTTAGTCCTGCTCCAAACTCGCCCTTTTATGTAAGTGTATTTTTTTTAAATGCTTTTGTAAGTGTAGTTTTGGGGGTTTGAAAGGACTAGTCTACATTATTCCTTTTGGGAATAAATTTGTTTGGTAATGGCACTTGAACGGCATTCTGGAACGAAAAAATAACGAAAACCGGGGGTCCACTGTAGTATACAGTGGACCCTCGCTATTCGAACTTAATCCATTCCAGGAGCTTGTTCTTAACATGAAATGTTCGAAAGGCGATTTAATTTTTCCCATAAGAAATAATGGAAATACAATTAATCCGTTCCAGAAACCCAAAAATATTAAAAAATAATATATTTTAATAAAATTAAGCTTCTACATAGACAAAAACATTAAATACTACAGTGCTGTACTACTAAAAGTATTAGTAAATAAATGCAAGTCTTTTTACTTACCATTATTGAAGATTGTTGATGGCATATGGAAGAGAGGGAGGAGTGAGGGAGGGAGGGGTTAGTGTTTGGAAGGGGAATCCCCCTCCAGAAGGACTTCAGGTATCAAAGCCCTATCTGGGGTTACTTCTTTTCTTTGTCTTTTAATCCCACTAGGACCAGCTTGGGAGTCACTGGACACTAACAAAATAACTGTTCACAGTCCTCTGTTTCTGGCACCTTTTCAACATGTTCCTGAAGAAGGACATTGTTTGGTCACTGAACACGCTGCTGTTATGGCTTGTTTGAGCTTGTTCAGGGTGGTATTTTTCAACAAAAGTTTGCAACCTATTCCACATTGCACACATCTCCTTAATCTCTGAAGAAGGCACCTTCTTCAGCCCCTCTTCCTCCTCCTTCTGTGAATCAATAGCCTCAAATCTGGTCTGATGCTCTTCCATTTCCAGCTGTTGCAGCTCTTGAGTTGTTAGCTCTACCCTGTGGCCCTGCACTAACTCTTCCACATCCTCGCCACTCACCTCCAACCCCAGGGATTTGCCCAATTCCACAATAGAGTCCACAACAGGCACAGGGTCGGCAGGGTCAGGGTCAGCCTCAAACCCTTCAAAATCCCTGTTGGACACAACCTGGCCACAATGGTCTCCAAGCAGAGTTCAAAGTCCTGGAAGTCACTCCCTCCCAAGCCTTGCCTATAAGGCATATGCAGCTGTAGATATTGAAGTGATTCTTCCAGAACTCTCTAAGGGTCAATTCACTGTCCGAAGTCATTTCAAAGCACTTTTCAAACACTGCTTTTGTGTAGAGTTTTTTGAAGTTACAGATGACCTGCTGGTCCATGGGCTGGAGGAGAGGAGTGGTGTTAGGAGGCAAGAACTTCAGTTTTATAAATTTGAAGTCTTCACACAGTAGGTCTTCCATGTTTTGAGGATGTGAAGGAGCATTGTCCAGTCACAGGAGGCACTTTTTCTCCAAACCCTTTTCCTGTAGGTATTTTCTCACACTGGGGCCAAACACTTCATGGATCCAGTCACTGAAAAGGTGCTTTGTGACCCATGCATTCTGACTAGATCTCCACAAGACACACAATCTACTTTTGACGACATTGTGTCTCTTGAACACTCTGGGATTTTCTGAGTGATACACTAGTAAAGGCTTCAATTTAAAATCCCCAGTAACATTACTACACATCATGAGAGTCAGCCTGTCTTTCATAGGCTTGTGTCCTGGCAGTGCTTTTTCCTCCTGAGTAATGTAGGTCCTGTTGGGCATTTTCTTCCAAAACAGGCCTGTTTTGTCACAAATGAACACTTGTTCAGGTTTCAATTTTTCAGTCTTTATGTAGTCCTGAAACTCGTGTATGAATTTTTCAGCTGCATGTTTGTCTGAACTGACAGCCTCACCATGCCTTACCACATTATGTATGCCACTACAATTTTTAAATCTCTCAAACCAGCCTTTGCTGGCTTTAAATTCACTACCATTACAATCAGCACTGGTTGCAGGCATTTTCTTTACAGATCGGCATGCAAGTTCCTTGCCTTTTCACAAATGATTGACTCCGACACACTATCACCCGCTAACTCTTTATCCTTGATCCACACCAGCAACAACTTCTCAATCTCTTCGATTATTTGTGGTCTATTTTTGGCTTGCACAGTAACACCTTTTGCAACATCAGCTTCCTTAATTTCTTCCTTCTTAAGCAGGATAGAAGCGATAGTTGACCTGTTTTTGCTATACATCCTGACAAGATCACACATTCGCACACCACTCGTATTTTTGTATTATTTCCTTCATTACTACGGTGTTTCTCACTTTCATCAGCCCAGGGGTACCACTAGAAACTTTCTTGGGACCCATGGTAGTTTATTTCACAGTCGCACTTAATGAACAAACTCCAAAAAATTATAATTAAGTGTGAAATGTTTGGAGGAGCGTGCAGGGTATTGTTCTCTCGAGTGTAAACAACACGGGACTGGCTCTCCACGCCTGCGCGGTGAGGCACCCAAGCGCCTGGGCGGACAGGTCACGAACGCATTCGTTCGACTCGCGATAATTTGTTCGCATGACGATATCGATTTTCTTGTACTAATGACGAGTTGTTCAACTGCCGAGCCGTTCAAATAGCGGGGGTCCACTGTATTAAAATTGGTATTTCTTATGTAAAACTGGCCAAATTACCACCTTCTGTGCATTTTATAGGGTAGTTGCAATAGTTTAACCCTTTCATTGTCGGTGCCGTAATACTACGGCTTGCAAGCCAGTGTTGGTGCCATAATATTACGTCAAAATTATAGCGGCTTCCAGTCTTACGGGAGAAAGCTGGTAGGCCTACATATGAGAGAATGGGTCTGAGTGGTCAGTGTGCGAAGTATAAAAAAAACCTGCAGCACGCAGTGCATGAGAAAAAACTCCGACAGTGTTTTTGGTTCAAAACACTGACTTTGCAATTTTCGTACGGTTTTTATGGTTGTATTCTCATTTTCTTGGTCTCAATTGATAGAATGGAAGATATATTACAGAAATAGAGATGATTTTGAATGGTATACAGACGAAAAGTACCTTGAAATTGAGATCAAATTAGCGGAACTGTTCGATTCTTGCCGATGTTCAAGAGTAAACAAATCATGCCACACATCCAATACACGTCAAATGGTGGGTCTAATATGCTTTCACAAATGTGCTGCTATTATTTATACCATTTTTACATTAATGCAGTAGTCTGCATGACTAATGAACAAAGAAAATGTTATTTTAGTGCTAGGAATGTCTGCATTGTTTATTCTGGCCCCTATTTTGAAATAGGCCTTACTTGAATTGTGTATGAAGTTGGCCAAATTGAAATCAGTAAATGGGCGGTTTCTTGTACTCAATCGATAGAAGAAATGGAGTTCTAGCAAAATAGCTACGACTTTGGTCGACTGGAACAATGGAATTGGCCAAAAATAGGGCTCAAAGTGAGCAAAATGGGTGATGCGTAAATATCGCCAAGACCGCTAACTTCACAAGAGCATAATTCCACAAGTTTTCCATCAAATTTCGTACTTTTGGTGTCATTACCATCGGGAAAAGATTCTCCATCATTTCAAAAGAATTTTTTTTTAAATTCTTATACACTGAGAGCAAGTTTGTGAACAGGGTTCTCGACAATGAAAGGGCTAATGAATGGAAGGCATACTAGTGAATAGCTAAGAATTTGGTTGAATGTAGCAATGGAATTGTCTTAAGACTAAAACGTCGATGCATAAATTATGGTGAGACCACTAACTTTACACCTGCATAATTCTATAAGTTTTCCATTAAAAATTTGCTGTCATTACCTTCGGAAAGATTTCCTACCATTTCATTAGTTTCTGTTAAAAGTGGACATTGAGAGCATTATTAATTTTAGGTGTCTGGAAAGTGACAATGTGAAAATTATACATGAAGCCTAAATACACATTCACAATTCAATGTTCCAATATTCTGTGTAGCTAATAATGTACGCTTATTTACCTTATCCCTGAGAACACCCAAAATGTGGATGAACGTGGTGCGATGATTGTTCCACTTTAACGATAATAGCTCCTCCATGGCTGCTGCAAGAAGAAAAAGAAAAACTATTTAACTATGGATACCAATACACACAAAAAAAAATACAACTATGTATATAATTTCATACATACTGTACTATTAAAAATGTTATGAACCTGAAATATTTATTGTACAAGTAGTACAGTCACAAGAGGAAGAGAGAGTGAAGGAGGTGCCTTCTTCAGTGATTAAGGAAATGTGTGGAATGTGGAATAGGTTACAAAGTTTTGTTGAAAAACACCACCCTGAGCAAGCTGAAATGAGCCATCTGTGCACCAACTTCAGTGACAGCTATGTTGCACTTCAGGAAAATATTAAAGAGTTGCCAGAAACAGGGATCCAGTGACTCTCTAGCTGGTCCTAGTGGCATTAAAAGAAAAAGAAGGAAAGTAACCCCAGATAAGGACTTGTTACCTGAAGTCTTTATGGAGGGGGATTCCCCTTCCAAACACTAACACACTCCCCCTGTCGTCCTCCCTATCTTCCAGATGCCTGCAACTCTCTTCAATAAAGGTAAGTAAATGTTATTTATTAATCTCTTTTTTATTATTTAGTATTAGTAGTAGTATTATAGTTTTAATAATGTTGTTTTGTGTATGTAGAACTATAATTAAAATGTATTTTTTGTGAATATTTTTGGGCGGAACGGATTAATTGTATTTACACGTACATTATTTCTTATGAGAAATAAGGTTTCGAATTACGAACTTTTCGTGTTAAGAACTAGCTCCTGGAACGGATTAAGTTCGTTAGTCGAGGGACCACTGTATTAGATGAATTATGCTAGATAAATAAGCCGTAGAGTTGATATTAGTGTCATATTGAAGGACTATCTTGTCCTGCCTCCAAACTCTCCTGTCTCTCTCATACACCAACAAGAGTCTTCAATAAAGGTAAAACTTATTTAAATGTTCATTTATCCATTAAAATTAGACCTTTATATTTATTTCTCGTTTTCTGTATGTACAACTATAGTATTTATTCTTTAAAAAAATGAATTTTTTGTGAATATTTTTGGGTGGAAACGGATTAATTTTATTTACATTATTTCTTATGGGAAACATTGCTTCGACTTTCGGCCGCTTCGAGTTTAGGCCTAGCTCTTGGAACGGATTACGGCCGAAACTCGTGGTTCCACTGTAAGTTTATTCAGGTATACACAAATACAGTTACATACATAGATTATCATACACAGCAGCGTGTGTATAGAGAACCGAGGATAACCCAAAAAAGTCAGACAAAGTGACTTAAGAGTACTTGGCTTGGGCTTGCCATATATGATTTTTGGTAATATTTTTTTCTCAGTTGTTTGTTGGGCTATCTTATTGAAACTTTGGCAATGTATGATGGAAAGATGCTTCTTAACGTACACTAAAAATGAAAAATGGACGATAAATAACGAGTTCACTTTACAGCCATTAGCTACCCCTTAGCGCTATATTTTCGCATGGTTCTTATGGCTGTATTCTCGTTTTTATGGTCTCACTTGATAGAATGGAAGATATATTACAGAAATAGATATGATTTTGATTGGTTTCACGATGAAAAGTGCAGTGGACCCTTGAAAATTGTCCATAATCCATTCCTGATAGTCCACCTATTTTCAAAACCATTTTCCCGTAGAATAATATAAATCAAATTAATCCAAATGTGTGGGCGGCGGTCACTCGCTGGTAAACAATGGCACACTGATGCTTAACGTGGTGTTTATGTGTCCAGGTGGCTGGGAGGCCACGTGGACGTGTTTCAGACAACCGCCTATTTTTAAGCCAACGGACGAATATGAAGCCAATATTTTGCTGAAAAAAATGGCCTATTTTCAAATTCGCCTATATTCAAGGGAGCCTATTTTCGAAGGTCCACTGTACCGTGAAATTGAGCTCAAAGAAGCAGAAATGTTCAATTTTTGCCATGTTCAATGAACTTTCTTGTGTAAGTCATGTTGGTAAACTTTATTAAGTGTATTCTAACCTAACCACTCTGTGATCCGGCAAACTCAATAATCCGGCACACTACAGGTCCCAATGATGCAGGATTTGTGATGGCTGACCTGTACCAAAATTACAGCTGGTACCGATACCCAATTTTCAGCCAGTATTAGTACTGATTTCCAATATTTATTACTTTTAAAATTATAATTATGTTCAATACATAAGGGAATACTTATTGCAGTGAATATTAAATAACAAAGATACTTTTGGAATACAGTGGTACCTCGAGTTACGAGCTTAATTCGTTCTAGACGGCTATTCAAGTGCCGATACCGAAGGAATTTTTTCCCATAGGAAATAATAAAAATTAGGTTAATCCATTTCAGACCCCCAAAAATACACTTACAAAAGCACCTACAAAAATACACTTACATAATTGTTCGAGTTGGGAGCTGCTTGTAAGTAGAGGTACAGTGGACCCTCGGCTAACATTCTTAATCCGTTCCAGAAGCTAGAGCTTTAGCCGAAAAACGTTATCAAGCCTTATTTCCCATAAGAAATAATGAAATACAATTAACCGTTCCTGATATCCAAAATATTCCAAAAAAAATAATTTTTTAAAGAATAACTATAGTTTCACATACAGAAAACACACATAAATACTACATACAATTTAAAATTTATAAATAAATAATGAAATAAACATTTAAAATAACATTTACTTATCTTTATTGAAGAGACTTGCTGGCATCGGGAAGATAGGGAGGACAGGGGCAGGGCTTAGTGTTTGGAAGGGAAATCCTCACTCCCTGCACTACTGCTACACTCCCTGTATGCTTGCTACACTCCTTTCATGCCTGTTACACTCCCTGCATGCCTGCTACACTCCCTGCATGCCTGCTACACTCCCTGCATGCCTGCTAAACTGTTTTTGTTGTACATCCTGACAAGCTCACCCACACGTACGCCACTCTCATATTTTTCAACAATCTCCTTCTTCCTTTCGATGGTGTTCCTCACTCTCTTTAGCACAGAGGTGCCACTAGGAAGCTTCTTTGGACCCATTGTGACTTATTTCACAGTGACAGTCACTAAATCACCAAAAAAGACACCAAATGTATTGTGAATGCTTGAAAGAGCGCGCTGGGTATTGTTCACTCAAGTGTAAACAACGCTGGACTGGCGTCCTGGGAGGAGGTGCGCAAGCCCAGAGCGGGCAGACAGGTCTGGTACGTAACGTTAGCTGAGTAAATAACGCTAGCCGAAAAAAATATTGAACGTAAAAAGCAACCTTTAGCCGAAAAAAAACGTTATCTGGAATGAACGTTAGCCGGGGGTCCACTGTACCACTGTATTTTAAAAAATATGAAAATATAAAAAATACGTATGCTAAAACTTTATTTTAATATGTACTAAATAAATTAATTTGTCATTACTCATTACGTACAAGGCCTCTTTTTAGTGACTGTAAACAACTAGTCAATAGTATGTGCATGTGCGCGCGCACTTATGTGCATGTGCACACAAGCGCCTGCCTGCCTGCCCGTGTGTGTGCAATGCGCTTGCCTGCCTGCCCGTGTGTGCAATGCGCTTGCCTGCCTGCCCGTGTGTGCACAATGCGATTGCCTGCCTGCACGTGTCTCCATGGGTCTGTGCACGTGCATATCTGTGCGCGCAAGCACTTGCCTGTGTGGGTACTCACCTAATTGTGGTTGCAGGGGTCAAGACTCAGCTCCTGGCCGCACCTCTTCACTGATCGCTACTGGGTCCCCTCTCTCCCTGCTCCATGAGCTTTATCATACCTTGTCTTAAAGCTATGTATGGTTCCTGCCTCCACTACATCACTTGCTAGATTATTCCACTTCCTGATTACTCTATGGCCGAAGAAATACTTCCTAACATCCCTTTGACTCATCTGAGTCTTCAACTTCTAACTGTGACCCCTCTCTGGAACATCCTGTCTCTATCCACTTGTCTATTCCACGCAGTATTTTGTATGTTGTTAGCATGTCTCCCCTAACCCTCCTGTTCTCCAGTGTTGTCAGGCCAATTTTCCTTAACCTTTCTTTGTAGGACATTCCCCTTAGCTCTGGAACTAACCTTGTCCCAAACCTTTGCACTTTCTCTAATTTCTTGACGTGCTTGACCAGGTGTGGGTTCCAAACTGGTGCTGCACTCTAGTATGGGCCTGACGTATACCGTGTACAGTGTCTTGAACGATTCCTTACTAAGGTATCGGAACGCTATTCTCAGGTTTGCCAGGCACCCATATGCTGCAGCAGTTATCTGGTTGATGTGTGCTTCCGGAGACGTGCTCAGTGTTATACTCACCCCAAGATCTTTCTCCTTGAGCGAGGTATGCAGTCTTTGACCACCTAGCTTATACTCTGTCTGCAGTCTTCTTTGCCCTTCCCTGATCTTCATGACTTTGCATTTGGCGGGGTTAAATTCGAAAAGCCAGTTGCTGGACCAGGTGTCCAGCCTGTACAGGTCTCTTTGAAGTCCTGCCTGATCCTCATCTGATTTAATTCTCCTTATTAACTTCACATCATCTGCAAACAGGGACACTTCTGAGTCTGCCTTGTTTATTCTGTACCCTATTTTGAAATTGGCATCGTTTGAAATGTGTGTGAAATTGGCCAAATTGCCATTTTCTGACCACTATTTTGGGTAGTTGAAATTGGTAAATAGGCGGTTTCTTCTACTCAATCGATAGAAGAAATGGAGTTCTAGCGAAATAGCAATGATTTTAGTGGACTGGAACATTGGAATTGGCCAAAAATAGGGCTCAAAGTGGGCGAAATCGGCGATGCATAAACATCTTCGAGACCAATAACTTCCGCAAGAGCATAATTCCGTCGTTATGAACGGAAAAAGATTCTCTATAATTTCATAAAAAAAATTCCAAAAAATTTTCAAACCTGAGAACGTGTTTCCGAGAAGGCCTGTCGACCCCCAAAGGGTTAATGCTGACGAGACAAGTGTTTTCTGGAAGAAAATGCCAACACGAACTTATATCAGTCAGCAAGAGAAAAGTGCACCAGGCTTCAAGGCAGCAAAGGATCACTTCAAATTGCTCCTTTGCAGTAATGCCTCAGGTGATTTCAAGTGTAAGCCCATGGTTATTTACTGCTCTAAGAATCCTCGTGCTTTGAAAGGTGTGGATAAAAACACCTTACAAGTAATTTGAAGGTCAAACCAGTCAGCATGGATGACAGAGGGAATATTTATTGACTGGTTTAATCACTTTATTCCTGAAGTCAAGTTTTACCTGCACAGCAAGAACCTTGCATTGAAGGCTCTCTTCATTCTTGATAATTCCCATACTCATATACAAGCTTTGCTGGATGTGACCCCACATATAAAAGTTGTATTTTTACCTCCAAATACAACATCTCTGATTCAACCACTGGATCGGGGAGTTATTAAGACATTCAAGTGTAACTACACAAAAAAAAAAGTTATAAAAAACTAGTTGCATCAATGGACTCTGTGACTCCAACCTGGCAGTACCAAGCTTCTCGAGTAAATTTAACATTGCAGATGCCATCAGCTATGCTAGAAGTGCATGGAATGAAGTGCCTAATCAACATTAAATGCAAGCTGGGGAAAGTTATGGCCTTCTGTAGTTAATTCTTTCACTGGTTTTCCCTTGCTTGAGAGTGAAGTTCAGGAAATTGTTCAGCTGGCAAGGAGATTACCAGGTGATGGTTTTGAAGATATGAATGAAGATGTGAATGAACTCTTAGATATGATGATGATGATGATGATGATGATGATGAAGACAGGAGTCCAGAGGAAATGTTGGCAGAGTTCGATGCACAGATACAAGGGAGGGAGATTACAGAAGAAGATGAAGAAGAACCTGAAGAAAAACAGTTAACATTGCAGCAGTTACATGAGCAGTTCCATAATGTTGGCAAAACTGCAGACTTTTTCACTGAAGAGGACCCTGACAAAGCTAGAAGCAGGGCTTTGAAACGGGGTCTAGACCAGCTGATGATGCCTTACCGTCAGCTGTATAATGTAATGCAGAATAAGAGAGCCCAGAGATACATTACAGAATTTATGCACACTGCAATACAACCATCGACTTTAGTACCAGAACCTCTACCATCCACTTCTACCAACAACCATCCACCTCAGCCCAGTAGGGCCACACCATCCATATCCACTCTTCAAAACCATCCACAAACATCATTATCCACAATTTAAGGTAAGAAATACTATTATTTCTATTGCATTTGTAGTCTTAAGCAGTAATATATCACCACAATGAACTACAATTACATATTCACCTTCAATTTTTGCAAGATCTGTTGGTCTAAAAAAGCTTGTTTGGCTTTTTGGGGACTCCCAGGAACATAACCCTATTTTTCCCATAAGTTCTTTTAACCCTTAAACTGTTCACACGTAGATCTACGTTGACGCGCGTAGTGGTCCGAACGTAGATCTAAGTTTTTTTTTTAAATGCTTTTAACCTTGCCACGATAAACCTGAGTTGCCTAGACATTACAGAATGGGTCTGTGCACTCTGTGTGCGCAGTATTACAATATTCGGGGATGCCAAAAAAAATGCGCTCTTCATTTTAAACAAAAAGAACAATTTATTTTTTTCTCAAAATATTCAGTGCGCTATGCGCGTCAACGTAGATCTACGTGTGAAAAGTTTAAGGGTTAATTATCTAGCACGATGTTCCATGCAAAGAGTACGTAACCTTTATTCGGAGCATGTTAAACACAACCACATAGGCTCCCCTCCAACCAGCGAACCATCGTTAAGGGTTTGAGTTGGGGCCCCATCATCAAATCAACGACTCGGTTCAGCCAATTATAATGCGAGTTTAACTGACAAAGGTGACGTGGATACCACTCACAGTTTGTCATTGGAATTCCTGCATTGAGCTGGTTGTGGACGGTTGTCTCTGTCTATTGGCTGCTGTTCTGCCTTGACGACCGTGGCTTGTACTATTATTACTCTCTCTGTACATAGTGTACATATACTTGTACAAACCCCTATCTAATACTTGGTGAAGGAAAAGACAAAAGTCTGATATAATCATAATTGCTTGGTAATACAAATTCAAAGCATTTTCTACTGAGTTTCTTTGCTCCAAGCTCCCTTTTACACCCAGGTTAACAGGCCATTGAACCTGAGGTTGTAATATGGGTAGCCTGTCCCCGAGCTGAATTTGGAGACTTAGAGCAGGAGTTGAGCCTAGAGTTGAAGTTGGAGCAGGAGCTAGTCTTGTATCTAGATAGCTTGCTATCTGGCATTGCTTACGCTTTGCCAACGCTTCACGAATTTTGTGTGTCATCTTTGCATTCGCTTCGCTATGGTCAGCCTTGCTATTGTGTGAGTTGGTTTGTTATTGCATGTCAGCCTTGCTATTGTGTGTGTGCATATTGGCTTTGCTATTGCGTGTCAGCTCTGCTATCGTATGAGTATACTGCAAGTCGTACCGTGCATAGCGCTACAACATGTTAAGTTGGGGGTTAATGTCACCTATTCGAGTCAGACGATTAGTGTCTGAGTTCACTCTTCTAAAGTTGCCCAAACTCTCTCTACAGCATTGTTGGCGTATCGCTCGTTCTATTGATGTTGAATACCAGCGTACCCTTACTGCTGCTCAGCTGCGTGATATTATAAGGAGTAAACTACAAACTGAAACTATGGCATATCAGTCTCATGTTTCTCCCTCTACAGGAGCTGTTAACCATAGGTCACCATTAAGGTTTCTACAAAATGGGAGACAAAACTCCTGAGCAAAACCAGCAAGTCACAGGTGTGGGGTTATCAACAGGTGAGTCTGGTTCATTGGCGCTTAAACTAGCCAGACTCACTCTTGAACAAACTAGAGAACAGCGTGCATTTGCTAAGGAGGAGTTTGATAGAGAGAAGGAGAGGAGGCAATTCCATCAGACTGTAGATGACTTCAATTTGCAAAGGGCAGTACAGTTTGTTCCTAGTTTTGTTGAAGCAGAGCCTGAACAGTTTTTCGAAGCATTTAAAAACCAGGCTCGAGCTTTAGGGTGGCCTGAGGTTCATTGGGCGTCACTGGTGCATACTGCATTGTTTGGTAAGGCACAAGAGTTTACGTCCATCCTGGGTAATGAAGACTTTCATAACTATCGCATTGTGAAAACCACTGTTCTTGGGGCTTATCAATGTATTCCTGCCAAGTATAGGAAAGAATTCAAACTCTGCAGAAGGCAGCTGGGTCAGTCTTACGTTGATTTGGCAAGACAGCAGACCAGGGCTTTTACAAAGTGGTACAAGGCAAGTGGTGTCGTTGATTTTGAAAATTTGAAGCAGCTCATCTTGGTGGACAACATGCTGGAGTCTGTTAGTCCAGAGGTTCGAGTCTTTCTGCAAGATCATTCCTTGCCTACAGCATTGGAAGCAGCCAGGTTGGCTGATACTTTTGAAACTAACCGCTCCTTGTCCAAGCGGTCTTATCTCTTTCCTTAACAGCCTGGTATGAGCAGAGATCGTCAAAGAAAAGTTCCTGAGTGGAGAACTAAGGTCAAGATGAAGGTGAATCTCGTCAGCAGTCAACTAAATCACCTGGTGAGCAGCGTTACTTCACTCATGGTCAACCTGGTGAGCGATCTCAAACTACTCAACATGGTGGGAAAATTTATGGAATCAATAATTGCCGAGACAATTCGCAGCCATCTTGAAAAGCATAAATTAATCAACGAATCTCAGCACGGTTTTACAAAAGGGCGTTCCTGCCTTACAAATTTAATAACTTTTTTCACTAAGGTATTTGAGGAGGTAGATCATGGTAATGAATATGATATTGTGTATATGGACTTCAGTAAGGCTTTTGATAGAGTCCCACATCAGAGACTATTGAGGAAAATTAAGGCACACGGAATAGGAGGAGAAATTTTTCCTGGATAGAGGCATGGTTGACAAATAGGCAGCAGAGAGTTTGCATAAATGGGGAGAAATCAGAGTGGGGAAGCGTCACAAGTGGTGTTCCACAGGGGTCAGTATTGGGCCCCTTGTTGTTCACAATCTACATAAACGACATAGATGAGGGAATAAATAGCGACATAAGCAAGTTTGCCGATGACACCAAAATAGGCCGTCCAATTCATTCAAATGAGGACATTAGAACACTCCAGGACGATTTGAATAGACTGATGCAGTGGTCGGAGAAGTGGCAGATGCAGTTTAATATAGATAAATGCAAAGTTCTAAATATTGGACAGGACAATAACCATGCCACATATAAACTAAATAATGTAGATCTTAATACTACTGATTGCGAAAAGGATTTAGGAGTTCTGGTTAGCAGTAATCTAAAACCAAGACAGCAGTGCATAAGTGTTCGAATAAAGCAAACAGAATCCTTGGCTTCATATCAAGAAGCATAAATAATAGGAGTCCTCAGGTTGTTCTTCAACTCTATATATCCTTGGTTAGGGCTCATCTAGATTATGCTGCACAGTTTTGGTCTCCGTATTACAGAATGGATATAAATGCACTGGAAAATGTACAAAGGAGGATGACTAAGTTGATTCCATGTATCAGAAATCTTCCCTATGAGGATAGACTGAGGGCCCTGAATCTGCACTCTCAGAAAGGCGTAGAATTAGGGGGATATGATTGAGGTATATAAATGGAAAACAGGAATAAATAAAGGGGATGTAAATAGCGTGCTAAAAATATCTTGTATTGACAGGACTCGAAGCAATGGCTTTAAGTTGGATAAATTCAGATTCAGAAGGGATATAGGAAAGCATTGGTTTGGTAATAGAGTTGTCGATGAGTGGAACAAACTCCCGAGTACAGTTATAGAGGCTAAAACGTTGTGTAGTTTTAAAAATAGGCTAGATAAATATATGAGTGGGTGCGGGTGGGTGTGAGTTGTACCTGACTAGTTTGTGCTACTAGGTCAGATGCCGTGCTCCTTCCTTAAGTGAATGTAACCTGACCTGGCTGGGTCGGGGCATTGGCTTAAGCCGGTGGGAGAATTGGACCTGCCTCGCATGGGCCAGTAGGCCTGCTGCAGTGTTCCTTCTTTCTTATGTTCTTATGTTCTTATGAGTTGGTCCTGACTAGTTTGTGCTACTAGGTCAGATGCCCTGCTCCTTCCTTAAGTGAATGTAACCTGACCTGGCTGGGTCGGGGCATTGGCTTAAGCCGGTGGGAGACTTGGACCTGCCTCGCATGGGCCAGTAGGCCTGCTGCAGTGTTCCTTCTTTCTTATGTTCTTATGTTCTTATGTGATTTGAGGCGGCAGTATCCAGAGTGGCGTAAGCCACAAAATCAATGAGGAGCCAAAGTTAAAGCTGAGGTGATATGCTTTCTGTGTAACAAGCCTGGTCACATCAGGCCCAATTGTCCAAGTAAACCCAACCATTAGGAAAAATTTATAATATCCCTAATGACATGTCCCAGAAAGAAGTAGAGAAGGGGATGGCCCCCTATTATATCACTGGTCAGATATCCCTTCAGGAACAATCAGAGAAAATAGAAGTTAGAACCTTTAGGGATACTGGAGCCTATTGCTCACTTATAAGAGAGGGAGTACTTCCCCTTTCTGAACAAACCTCTTTGCAGTCCTCAGTTCTGTTAGAAGCTTTTGGAGGAGCAGTATTTTCTGTCCCTTTACATCAAATATACGTGCAGAGTAAATACTACACTGGGTATTTGACTGTTGGTGTCTCGGATGGATTTCCCATGAAGGATGCAATGCTATTACTGGGTAATAACATTGAGTCTACTAAATGTATGGAACCCATAATGATTAATTCTTCCCCGATGTTGGCCATAACTCGGGCACAATCCAAAGTGATGTCTGATGAGAATGTTAACTCCTCCTTGGACGACTCTGATCTCGGACTGACCAATTTGTTTTGTGAGGAAAACTGGCCAGAGCCTCGTAAATTTAGTGAACAGCCCCAGATCAAGCCTTCCTATTCCAGGGTTGCAGGATTGCCAGATGTGTCTGTTTCCATGCCTGAGGGACTGTCCTTTCGAGAGGAACAACGGAAAGACTCCTCACTAAACTCCGCTTTTTGAGGCAGCTATGGGAAAATCCACTTTGGGTCACCCGGTCAAATATCTCTTAAAAAATAATTACTTAGTCTGCACTGAAACTGGTAAGGAGGTGGAGGGAAAACAGCAAACAGATAAATTAGTGGTTCCCAGAATGTTTAGGTCTCAGATACTAAATATAGCCCATAACTCTTCTTTAGGAGGCCATTTGGGAATTACCAAAACTCAGTACAATATAACAAAGGAGTTCTTTTGGCCAAAGTTAAGGCAAGATGTAAAGAATCATATTTGCTGTTGTCCAGAATGTCAGCAGGTAGGGAAACCTAGACACCCCATTAACCCTTTCGGGGTCGGTGCCGTACTAGTACGTTTTACGAGCAGGGGTTGGTGCCGTACTAGTACGCCCAAATTCTAGTGGCCTCAATTTAAGCAGAAAACGTCTGGTAGGCATACATATGAAAGAATGAGTCTGTGTGGTCAGTGTGCGCAGTATAAAAAAAAATCCTGCAGCACACACTGCATAATGAGAAAAAAACCTGACCGTTTTTTTCGATTAAAACAGCGACTTTGCAGTCGATTTTCGTATGATATTTATTGATGTATTCTCGTTTTCTTGGTCTCATTTGATAGAATGGAAGATATATTACAGAAAGAGATGATTTTGATTGGTATGCCAATGACAAGTACCTTGAAATTGAGCTCAAAGTAGCGAAAATGTTCGATTTTTGACGATGTTCAAGAGTAAACAAATCACACCATGCGTCCAATACACATCAACTGGCGAGTCTTATATTCATGCACTAGTGCTCTGATATTATTTATACCATTTTTACAATGATGCAGTTGCATACATAACAGTAAATCTTCTATTTTTGTGAGAATAAAAATTCAAATTGGAAAGCAAAAGTAATGGAACAGGGGCCTGGAGACGTGGCTAATGAACAGAGAACATGTTATTTTAGTGCCAGGAATGTCTGCCTTGTTTACTCTGGACCCTATTTTGAAATTGGCATCGTTTGAAATTTGTGTGAAATTGGAAAATTGCCATTTTCTGACCACTATTTTGGGTAGATGAAATTGGTAAATAGGCGGTTTCTTGTACTCAATCGATAGAAGAAATGGAGTTCTAGCGAAATAGCTATAATTTTAGGAGATTGAAACAATGGAATGTCGAAATAGGGCTCGAAGTGGGTGAAATCGCCAATGCGTCAGTGTCATAGATATCGCGAACTTCGCGAAAGCATAATTCCATTAGTTTTCAACCAAATTTCATAATTTTGGTGGCTTATGATCGGAAAAAGATTATCTATCATTTCATAAGAAAATTTTTTTTTTTTCCAAAAAATTTTCGACCCCAGGAACACGTTTCCGAGAAGGCCTGTCGACCCCCAAAGGGTTAAACCTGCACCTCTTCATCCCATTCCTGTTAATGGAGACCCTTTTTCAGAATTAATAATAGATTGTGTAGCTCCACTACCTAAAGCTAAGTCTGGAAATCAATACTTATTCACAATCATGCATAGAGTAACTAGATATCCAGAGGCAGTTCCTATGCGCAGTATAAACACTAAACCAATCCTTAAAGCTTTAAGTTTATCTCTTGCTTTGGAATTCCTAAATCTATTCAAAGTGATCAAGGTACTAACTTTACTGCCAAAGCATTTAGGGAAGCATTAACTAGGCTAGGAATAGTTCATAACCTATCCACTGCCTATCATCCTCAGTCCCAAGGTGCCTTGAAAAGATTCCATCAGACGTTAAAAACAATGATGAGAACTTTTAGTATGTATTTTCCTACAGACTGGGATGAATCACTTCCTCTGTTGCTATTTGCAATGAGAGAAACTGTGCAAGAGTCTACAGGGTACAGTCCTTTTGAGCTGATATTTGGGCACAATGTACGAGGTCCTCTACGTGTGCTCAAAGAAGGATGGATGGGAGAAGACGCCTCCACAACCCACTACAACCCTTCAAGGTTGCAGGTAGCACGTCAGTTGGCTATGGCTAACTTGAAGGCAGCTCAGACTACGATGAAACAGAGGTATGACAGAAATTCAAAGTTTCGCTCCTTCCATCCAGGAGATAAGGTGTTGGTACAGGAGCCTATACCTGGCCACACCTTGAAAGCTAGATTTACGGGACCAATGCAAATCGTAAGTAAATTATCTGATGTAAATTATGTGGTATCTCCCCTTGACAAGACCTCAAAATGCAAAACTTACCACATTAATCAAATTAAAGCCTTAAATACACCAGATAGTCTCAGTAATGACTCTGTCCTCTGCCTCTGATGACCCTGACTCTTTGCACTCTGAGATTAACCCTTTCAGGGTCCAAGGGGGGTCTCCGAAACTCGTTCTCAGGGTCCAAGAATTTAAAAAAAAAAAAAAAAAATTCTTATGAAATGATAGAGAATCTTTTTCCGATCATAACGCCACAAAAATTATGAAATTTGATCGAAAACTAACGGAATTATGCATTCGCGAAGTTAGCGGCAGCCATGACACTTACGCATCGGCGATTTCGCCAACTTTGAGCTTTATTTTCGGCAAATTCCAATGTTTCAGGCAACTAAAATTATAGCTATTTCGCTAGAACTCCATTTCTGCTATCGATTGAGTACAAGAAACCGCCTATTTACCTATTACAACTACCCAAAATAGTGGTCAGAAAATGGCAATTTTGCCAATTTCACACAAATTTCAAACGATGCCAATTTCAAAATAGGGTCCAGAATAAACAAGGCAGACATTCCTGGCACTAAAATAACGTCTTCTCTGTTCATTAGTCACGTTTCCAGGCCCCTCTTACATTACTTTTGCTTTTCATTTTGAATTTTATTCTCACAAAAATAGATTTACTGTTATGTATACAACTGCATCATTGTAAAAATGGTATAAATAATATTAGAGCACTTGTGCATGAATATTAGACTCGCCAGTTGATGTGTATTGGATGCATGGTGTGATTTGTTTACTCTTGAACATCGTCAAAAATCGAACATTTTCGCTACTTTGAGCTCAATTTCAAGGTACTTGTCTTTGTCAAACCAATCAAAATCATCTCAATTTCTGTAATATATCTTCCAATCTATCAAATGAGACCAAGAAAACGAGAATACATCAATAAATACCATACGAAAATAGACTGCAAAGTCGCTGTTTTAAACCAAAAACACGGTCAGTTTTTTTCCTCATTATGCACTGTGTGGTGCAGGATTTTTTTTATACTGCGCACACTGACCGCACAGACCCATTCTATCACATCTAGGCCTAACAGCCTGTTTCTGCTTGATTTGAGGACGCTAGAATTTAGGCGTACTAGTAAGTCAATAACCCCAGGGCGTAAGCCGTACTAGTACGTCAATAACCCTGAAAGGGTTAATGTAAAGCTTCCAAATTCGGTCCTCCTCAAGGACCCTAACCCTTTAATGTTGGGGTTGACTAAGACTCGAGTAAATAGTTTAACTGCGCTCCTACAGTCTTATCCTGATATTTTTTCAGATGTGCTGAAAAAATGTACTTTAGGATATCATGATGCAGATGTTGGAAACTCTAAACCTATTAAACTCTCCCCCTACAGAGCTAATCCTGAAAAACAGAGGCTACTTAAGCAGGAGGTAGAATTTCTGTTAGAGCATGGGTTAGTGGAGGAGTCATCTAGTCCGTGGGCTTCACCGTGCATCCTTGTTAACAAAGCTGATGGAGGGTTTCGAATGTGTACAGACTACCGTAAGGTGAATGAGGTCACAGTTGCAGATGCCTATCCTCTGCCACGTCTGGACGACGTAACTGACTTTATGGGTAAGGCTACTTTTGTATCCAAATTGGACCTCCTTAAAGGTTACTATCAAGTACCTTTAAAATATAAAGCTTAGGAAATCTCTGCCTTCGTAATTCCAGGAGGTCATTATCAGTATACAGTGACCCCCTTCGGAATGAAAAACTCGCCTACATCATTCCCGAGACTTATCCATCAGACTATTAACTCTTTCGGGGTCGGTGCCGTACTAGTATGTTTTACGAGCAGGGGTTGGTGCCATACTAGTACGCCCAAATTCTAGCGGCCTCAATTTAAGCAGAAAACGTCTGGTAGGCATACATATGAAAGAATGGGTCTGTGTGGTCAGTGTGAGCAGTATAAAAAAAAATCCTGCAGCACACACTGCATAATGAGAAAAAAAACTGACCTTTTTTTTTTATTAAAACAGCGAATTTGCAGTCGATTTTTGTATGGTATTTATTGATGTATTCTCGTTTTCTTGGTCTCATTTGATAGAATGGAATATATAACACAGAAATAGAGATGATTTTGATTGGTATGACAATGACAAGTACCTTGAAATTGGGCTCAAAGTAGCGAAAATGTTTGATTTTTGACGATGTTCAAGAGTAAATAAATCACACCATGCCTCCAATACACATCAACTGGCGAGTCTTATATTCATGCACAAGTGCTCTGATATTATTTATACCATTTTTACAATGATGCAGTTGTATACATAACAGTAAATCTTCTATTTTTTGTGAGAATAAAAATTCAAAATGAAAAGCAAAAGTAATGAAACAGGGGCCTGGAGACGTGACTAATGAACAGAGAACGTGTTATTTTAGTGCCAGAAATGTCTGCCTTGTTTACTCTGGACCCTATTTTGAAATTGGCATCGTTTGAAATTTGTGAAATTGGAAAATTGCCATTTTCTGACCACTATTTTGGGTAGATGAAATTGGTAAATAGGCGGTTTCTTGTACTCAATCGATAGAAAAAATGGAGTTCTAGCGAAATAGCTATAATTTTAGAGACTGATGCATTGGAATTTGTCGAAAATAGGGCTCAAAGTGCGCAAAATCGCCGATGCGTAAGTGTCATGGAAACCGCTAACTTCGCAAAAGCATAATTCCGTTAGTTTTCGATCAAATTTCATAATTTTGGTGGCGTTATGATCGGAAAAAGATTCTCTATAATTTCATAAGAAAAAATTAATTTTTTTTTTTCCAAAAAATTTTCGACCCCAGGAACACTTTCCTGAGAAGGCCTGTCGACCCCCAAAGGGTTAACAATGACAAAGGTGACGTGGATACCACTCACAGTTTGTCATTGGAATTCCTGCATTGAGCTGGTTGTGGACAGTTGTCTCTGTCTATTGGCTGCTGTTTTGCCTTGACGACCGTGGCTTGTACTATTATTACTCTCTCTGTACATAGTGTGCATATACTTGTACAAACCCCTATCTAATATTTGGTGAAGGAAAAGACAAAAGTCTGATATAATCATAATTGCTTGGTAAAGGAAATACAAATTTAAAGCATTTTCTACTGTGTTTCTTTGCTCCAAGCTCCCTTTTACACTCAGGTTAACAGGCCACTGAACCTGAGGTTGTAATACACGACGTTTTCAGGAACGTAACTACGGTGCTAAATGACGGTCTACTGTACTACATATTCACTAGAAATTAGTACAAATAAATTATATTTCTTTAGAATATTTTTTTCACGTATGTACAAGGAAATCTTATATTACAAATGTTTTAAGTGTGACACTCCTCAAAACAGCGACATCATTGGATTATCCAAGATTAAATCACTGTTACTATTATGAAATTGTAATAAGTCTGGAACAAATAAGGCATCTTATTGCCAGTTCCACACCCTGTTTCCTGGCAGGGAAGTTGGTGGCAAGTTCTGGTATAGGCCCACCACCCATACCAGGACCTTTTTATACCTCTTTAAAAAGATTGAATCTGTTGGTATAATACACCTGTTTTAATTTCTCTCTCTTGGCTAGTCCTAAAATTCAGGTATTAATCCTAACCTGCATTACTTCTCAAAAGCTATGCTTTTTCTCAACAGACCTAATGACATCAGTTAGCCATGGGCTATTTAATCTGTCATCTGTTCATTTTTTAATGGGAAATGTCTGTTGTAGAGGCTTTGCATTGTGTGAAGGTAAATATTAACCCTTTCAGGGTCCAAGGCCAATTTTGGAAGGGGTGCACCAGTGTCCAAGAACTTTTAAAAAAAAAATGATTTTTTCTTACAGAATTAAAGATAATTTTGTGGAGGTAATGAAACAAAAAAGAATCCGATCAGTACTTACCGAGATATAGAGGCGGGAAGTTGAGCCAAAATGACCGGGTGGCGGCAACATCGCGACTTCCGCAAAGTCGCATTTTTTTATTTTCCGTTTTTTTTTTTTTTTTTTTTTCTAATTTTATTTGTTTCTAGTAACATTTGGGGCCTGTGAGACCAATATATATATTATATATATATATATATATATATATATATATATATATATATATATATATATATATATATATATATATATAATATATATATATATATGTATATTACATTAAATATTATATTAATTATTTTATATAATCTTTTAATTATATTATTAAAGGATATCATTTACAACATTTTAAGAGATAAATTCTTGGTAATGACACTTGAACACATTCTAATGAAAAATATCGTAATCGATAACTGTATGTATGTATATGTATATATATTTTTATTTTTATTATATTATTATATATATAT
>WNWK01006654.1:0-35000 GCA_009830355.1 Cherax destructor | reverse complement strand
CTGATGGGGATTGGGAACAAAATTGGGATTTTGCTGCCAATCCCAGATGCGGTTTGCTGGTGGATACTGGACATTATAAGCTGGTTGTGGTTGTGGTGTGGTAGGGGATGACGCTCTGCTTTGTCCTGGATCTGATGAGTCAGCAGCATGGGTCCCAGCGTGGGCTGGTGCATCATGCGTGACCCTGGCACTACCACCACCACTATCACCACCTACTGACGCCTGTGATCTATCCATACCCAGTGTAGCCACATCATCCTCACTTTCACTGTCTATTCCTGGTGTAGGACCACGGGATGTACTCTGTCCCCTTGGAACTGCATAGGGAACACTACCCGAGCACATGCAGCGGCGTATATACTGACGCTTCACTGGTGAACAAAGCTTACTGAGACGGTGTTCCCACAATGCCATGCGGGTGCCTAGATTTTTTGTTTACGGCGCACTCACCACGCAGACCCATTCTCTTAGATCTAGGCCTATCAGCCTTCTCGCGCTAAATTTGACCCCGCTAGAATTTAGGCATAGTACTACGGTTTGGACCCAGAACTCAAAGCCGTAGAACTACGGCACGGACCCTGAAAGGGTTAATGTCTTGGTAACCTAGCAATTCTCTATGCCAAGTAATGTTGCAGTAGTCTCAGTTATGCTTGCATACTTGGTATTAGTAAGCAATTGTACTTATTATTCTGGAAGTCTGCTACCTAAGGGGGTCCTCACACTGAATGAGGAGGATGTTGAAGTGCCCAGGTTTTCTCCAAAGTTTATGTTGGTGTGTGAGCTGCAAACAGCTAATTTAAGAGGCGTCTTCAAAATCTTAGTTGAGAATTGTGCAACTGCATATTCTCCAAGCTTGTCTCTGGTGAAGGCCAAGTGAACAGCAGACTGCTGTTCCCTCACCCCTTTGATAAGGTCTGCAATTGTGTATGGCGATCTACCCTGGGAAGTTGTAGTCTGTAGTGAAATGGTTGAGTCAGGTTTCAGAGAGAATATAAGAGTTGTATTTGCCTTTGTTATATCAGAGATTCTAGCACAAATTCTTCTTCAAACACATGACACCATTAGTACTATAACCCAACATTCCTCCACAATACATGGAGGACTAATACAATTGACCCTTAACCCTTTCAGGGTCCAAGGCCATTTTTGGAAGGGGTGCACCAGTGTCCAAGAATTTTCAAAAAAACAAAAAATTCTTATTTTTTCTTATGAAATGGTAGAGAATCTTTTTCTGAAGGTAATAAAACAAAAAGTACGAAATTTGATTGAAAATTGACAAAATTATGCTCTCACGAATTTTGATGTGTCAGCGATATTTACACATCGGCGATTTTGCTGACTTTGACTCCCATTTTAGGGCAATTACATTATTCCAATCGACCAAATTCTTAGCTATTTCATTAGTATAACTTCTATTCTATCGATTGAGCACAAGATATCGCCCAGTCAACTGTTTCAACTACAAAATAAAGTGATTGGAAATTGGTAATTTAGCCAATTTAACTCAAAGTTCAAAATATTCCAATTTCAAAATAGGGTGCAGAATAAACAATGCAGGCATTCCTGGCACTAAACTAACATTTCCTCTGTTCATTAGTTATGTTTTCAGTCTTTACAAATGAATTCCATTTTGATTTTTTATTCACAATGAATTTTTATTCAAACCAAAAAATGGAAGATTTACTGTTATGCAATATTGTAATAATTGTACAAATAATATCACAACATTTGTGAACATATATTAGACCCACCAACTGGTGCGTATTAGACGTGTGAGGTCATTTGTTTACTCTCGAACATTGGCAAAAATTTAACATTTCTGCTATTTTGAGCTCAGTTTCAAGCCATTTCCAGTACTAAAACCAATCAAAATCATCTCTAAATCTGTAGTATATCTTCCATTCTATCAAATGAGACCAAGAAATCACAAATACAAATATAAAAAGTATACGAAAAAACACTGCAAATTCGCTGTTTTAATCGAAAATTACGGTTTCAGTTTTTTTCTCTCATTATGCACTGTGTGCTGCAGGATTTGTTTTATGTGGTGCACACTTACCACATAGATGTATTCTCTCATATCTAGGCCCAAATTTACGCTCAAAGCTTATCTGAGTGAGCTGAGCTCATGACGTAGAACTACGGCACGGACCCTGAAAGGGTTAAACTGTGTCCAATTTTCTGTAATGATATTAATAACTGTGTCCAATGTACTAGTACACACAATTCTCCATACTTTCAAATCTGCCACTTCCCAATATTTTTGACCACAGTACAACTCTCTGGGTCTTCTTCAATTCTAAGGCCAGAGTCCACACACTGCATCCTAGTTAATTACACAGGTGATGACTGTTCAACATACAAGTACAGTAGGGTCCCACTTATACGGCAGGTTGGGTTCCAGGCTAGTGCCTTAACCCTTTGGGGGTCCAAAGACCCTCTCCGAAACTCGTTCTCAGGGTCCAAGAATTTAAAAAAAAAAATTATTTGTTCTTATGAAATGATAGAGAATCTTTTTCCGATCATAACGTCACAAAAAGTATGAAATTTTATCGAAAACTAACGGAATTATGCTTTCATGAAGTTAGCGGTATCGATGACATTTACGCATCGGTGATTTCGCCCAATTTGAGCCCTATTTTCGGCAAATTCCAATGTTTCAGTCTACTAAAATTATAGATATTTCGCTAGAACTCCATTTCTTCTATCGATTGAGTACAAGAAACCGCCTATTTACCAATTTCAACTACCCAAAATAGTGGTCAGAAAATGGCAATTTGGCCAATTTCTCACAAATTTCAAACGATGCCAGTTTCAAAATAGGATCCATAATAAACAAGGCAGACATTCCTGGCACTAAAATAACATTTGTTAATTAGTCACGTCTCCAGGCCCCTCTTACATTACTTTTGCTTTCTATTTTGAATTTTTATTCTCTCAAAAAATATTAGATTTACTGTTATGTATACAACTGCATCATTGTAAAAATGGTATAAATAATATCAGCGCACTTGTGCAAGAATATTACTCTCCAGTTGATGTGTATTGGACGCATGGTGTGATTTGTTTACTCTTGAACATCGGCCAAAATAGAACATTTTCGCTACTTTGCACTCAGTTTCAAGGTACTTCTCATCGTGAAACCAGTCAAAATTATCTCTATTTCTGTAATATATCATCTATTCTATAAAATGAGACTGAAAACGAGAATACAAGCATAAATACCATACGAAAACAGACTGCAAAGTCGCTGTTTTAAACCAAAACCACAGTCAGTTTTTTTTTCCTCATTATGCACTGTGGTGCAGGAATTTTTTTATACTGCGCACACTGATCGCACAGACCCATTCTATCACATCTAGGCCTAACAGCCTGTTTGTGCTTGATTTGAGGGCGCTAGAATTTAGGTATACTAGTACGTCCATAACCCCAGGGCGTAAGCCGTACTAGTACGACCAAAACCCCGAAAGGGTTAAAGCAGACATCGCCAAAAAGCAGAACGCCATTTTTTTCCACTTCTAATGCATATAAATGCCAGACAACAAGCTTTCACTAACTTATATTAAGTTTGCAATAGAACTAGGCATTAAAAAAGACAATAAAAAGTAAGATACACAGAGAGTACACTTATTACTTATCTTAAAGTATTAACATTGGCTTAAAATAGTCTGTGAACCAATTTATGAAAAGATCAGTAGTCATCCAAGCTTCCGAATTGGATTTATAATAAACAGGGAGGCTTACCTTTTGCTAGTTCTTTAGGCCCTAAGATTTCTGAGTGATAAATTATCATAGGTTTTAATCTGTATTCCAGTCAGCATTAGCTCCTAGCAAGAGTGTAGTTGAAGACTCAATGAGTCAAGGGATGTTAGAGCTTCTTCAGCCATAGAGTAGTCAGGAAGTGGAACAGTCTGGCAAAGGATGTAGTGAAGGCAGAGAACTATCGAGATATGATAAAATCATGGAGCTGGGAGAGAGGACTAGTAGCGGTCAGTGAAGGGTGGGGGCAGAGCTAAGTCTTGACCCCTGCAACCACAATTAGGTGAGTACAATTGTGAGTAAACTCTTGGGTTATCCTGGGTTCTCTACACATATGCTGCTATATGTAACTGTATTTGATGGCTATCTCAGCAATCAACATATACCTTGTTAGTAAGTTTATTCAGGTATACACAAATACAGTTACATAGATTATCATTCATAGCAGAATATGTGTAAACAACCTAGGATAACCCAAAAAAGTAAGTTCACTGAGTTTAATCATTTCTAACTTGGCACTAGAACAATGGAATTGGCCGAGAATAGGGCTCAGTCGGCGAAATCGACGATGCGCATATATCGCCGAGATCACTAACTTCACGAAAGCGTAAATCCATAAGTTTTCCATCAAATTTGTACTTTTCGTGTCATTACCATCGGGAAAAGATTCTCTTATCAATTCATAAGAAAAAAATAACTTTTTTTTTTATATTTTATGACATAGAATGACAGTTTCAGAAATGGGCTTGCGACAGTCAAAGGGTTAATGGACACAATGTTTATATATCCCAGGATATTCCCTTTAATCTATATAAAATAAATAACCTAGGATAACCCAATAGTCAATGTGATAATTTCCATGTTTTGAGGAAAACTAATATTATAAATATTCCTTGTACATGTCAAAACATAATAAAAACAAAAGGAAAAAAACAATTATTTCACCAATATATACTGTATATTCCAAGTGCAGCTAAGCATTTCCCAATGTCTGAAGTGCTAAAACATCTCCAAACACATCTAATGTCATAAGGGTAAATATTAAAAGCAATTAAATACCGAAAAACAATCATAATTTAGCATCAATAAATTGCATAAAGTAAATATTGCTGATACATTTATGCCACTCTTGCCAACACGTGATAATTTTTTTTCATCAAATTAACCCTTTCGGGGTTTTGGTCGTACTAGTACGGCTTACGCCCTGGGGTTATAGTCGTACTAGTACGCCTAAATTCTAGCGCCCTCAAATCAAGCAGAAACAGGCTGTTAGGCCTAGATGAGATAGAATGAGTCTGTGCGGTCAGTGTGCGCAGTATAAAAAAAATTCCTGCACCACAGTGCATAATGAGGAAAAAAACTGACCGTGTTTTTGGTTTAAAACAGCGACTTTGCAGTCTATTTTCGTATGGTATTTATGCTTGTATTCTCGTTTTCTTAGTCTCATTTTATAGAACAGATGATATATTACAGAAATAGAGATAATTTTGACTGGTTTCACGATGACAAGTACCTTGAAACTGAGCGCAATAGCAGCAAAAATTTTCGATTTTGGCCGATGTTCAAGAGTAAACAAATCACACCATGCGTCCAATACACATCAACTGGAGGTTCTATTATTCTTGCACAAGTGCTCTGATATTATTTATACCATTTTTACAATGATGCAGTTGTATACATAACAGTAAATCTTCTATTTTTTGTGAGAATAAAAATTCAAAATGGAAAGCAAAAGTAATGTAAGAGGGGCCTGGAGACATGACTAATGAACAGAGAAGATGTTATTTTAGTGCCAGGAATGTCTGCCTTGTTTATTATGGACCCTATTTTGAAATTGGCATCATTTGAAATTTGTGTGAAATTGGCCAAATTGCCATTTTCTGACCACTATTTTGGGTAGTTGAAATTGGTAAATAGGCGGTTTCTTGTACTTAATCGATAGAAGAAATGGAGTTCTAGCGAAATAGCTATAATTTTAGTAGACTATAACATTGGAATTTGCCGAAAATAGGGCTCAAAGTGGGCGAAATCGCCGTTGCGTAAATGTCATCGATACCGCTAACTTCGCAAAAGCATAATTCCGTTAGTTTTCGATCAAATTTCATAATTTGTGGTGTTATGATCGGAAAAATTCTCTATTTCATAAAAAACTAATTTTTTTTTTAAATTCTTGGACCCTGAAAATGAGTTTTGGAGAGGGTCCTTTAACTCCCAAAGGGTTAAACACCATAAAATCTCAGTTTTTATCAGATTCCACTCAATTTAGTCTCATTTAATTCATAAATATGCACTCTCATTCTATAAAGAAAATTTCAAGATCTTCGCCCACAGAGGAATTTTTTTTTTCCGGATATGCCACAGTTTAGGAGTTAAGTTAGTTTATCTACCATGTTCATTCATTTCATGCAGAATTATATATCTATGAATTAATTCCTTGGACAAAATGTCACCTTGATAAAATACATTATCATTTTTATATCGGTACATAATATATCCTATTTTACAATATAAGAGTAATTTTCTGTTGTAGGCCTACTGATCCATGATAAATAGATCCAACCTACCCACCTCCACTCATGATACAGCTTATTTTTAAAACTGTCTAAAGTTTTTGATTGCCACTACTGTACTTGGGAGTTCATTCCACTCATCAACTCTATTTCCAAAAAAGCGTTCTCATATCCTTCCTAAACCTAAATTCATTCAACTTAATACACTGATGCAATGTTAATTTTAGTTTTCCTTTTGTGTCCTTGAATTGTTATCTCCCCTAATTCAGCAGTTAACCAAAGTGCAAATTCAAGTGTCTTTAGCCAATTTTTGTAGGAGAGATTGGTGATACTTGGGTTTAACTTTAACATCATTCTGTTTTCCAGCACATTTATGTCCAATTTGTAATAGGATGATCAAAATTTAGCAGCTCAATCTCAATGACAAGATATGAGTTACTGACCCTACTGGACAAGAAACGAACAAAAGAGCAGTGAACACTTCAATAGGCCTACTGGCCTAGTAAATTCGGATTCAGAGCTTGTGGCATATACCCTTTTGACCCTGAATGGAGTCTAAAGAAAATAACGAAAGAACCAGGTAATATGACATATCAAAGTCTGGATGCCCCTAGTCTTCTAGATTACCTAAGAGAAGAAAGGGAAGCCAGAGTAAAACAAATAGCTTTTTCCAACAAACATTTATAAAATAACTGCTATTTCAAGCAAACATTTCACGGGCATTACCATCCAGTAAAAAACACAAAAAGAGCAAAAAAAAAAAAAAGAGTAAGGGAAAGGAAAAAAAAGATAAAAAAAAGAAAGAAAAGGAAAAGAAAATAAGAGAAAAAGGGAAAAAGAGAAAGAAAAAGGGAAGAGAAAGAAAAGAAAGCAGACAGATAGGCATGCACACACAAACTAATATTTTCTCCAGTATAAGTCAAGAGCTACAATATTTTAATCAGATTTTAAAGGTTTAGATTCTCATCAAATTCTTAAGCTATTAGTAATTTTTAAACTTGGGCCAATATTTACTCCATGCCCTTGGTTATTTTATAATGTAAATTGCCTGCTATTAAATAGCTAATCTAATGGAGCTAAGTATGTTTCGTGGAAATGGAAAAAAATCCTGTTTTTGACAAGTCTAACTAATGTACCCTAGCAATTTTTGGTTAGTTTAGATTTTAGTAAACTGTTACTATTTCTAATAAATTTCAGCTATTTTTTTTAACTAAATTGTTTCACACCACATGCTTCTTAATGGAGAATTTGCTATAATTAAATGTTGCTATAGCATAGAAAATTATGGGTTATGTTGTGGGGAGATGGATCCTGGGAAAACTGCCCTAATCTAACCCGAACTCAGCATAACCTTTTTGGTCCTAGTTTGATGGTTAGGTTTAGCCCTTTTATACAAAAATGCACTTGTACTTGTAGTAAATAAAATCTTCTTTTATTGAGAATTTGCATAATAAAATATTGCTAAGCTGAAATATTATTCCACTAATATTGTCTAAAAAAACAATTTGCATAAATAATTGTTTCCAATGGTATGGATAGCATGTTCAAGAGTATAGAATACTGCCAGGGTTCTCTTCCAGAAACAAGCAACTATTGGCCCAAATTTGCAACAAAAATGAACAGTAAAAACATTATAAAACTAAGCAATAAAGAAATCTCAAAAACAACATAAATCGTTTAATTTCCTACTTCTTGTAAACAACAGGTTTACAAGAAATATGCATTACTCAAAAAATCAATCCCAAGAGCAGGCAATTTGACCGCTGAACTCAAAAATCTCCTCCCAGAGGAGAAAAAAAACTGCGTGAAAATCAATACCGTGGGAGTGCAACGTTTACTTAGCAGTGACAAGAATGGCCACTCACGCCCTAGTTGTGGAAGCGGGGGGGGGGGGGGTTAGTGTAGGACGGGCGTAAAGACGGGCGTAGGAAGGGTAGCTGACCTGAGAAACTGGCCGGGGTTGGCCTGGGGCCTATGGCGTGGCTCCAACGCCAAATAACAAAGGCCTGGGGGAGGAACGCCCGCCTTCTCCAACCGGTTCTACACCCCCAACACCGCCACCCCAGTACACTTACCTCATCTAACCTCATACATACCCGCACAATAATAAACAGACAAAGTAACTAATTACCACGTTTCCCCCTCACACTACACCTTACCAGGAACACATACAGCAACAATCTTGGCGAGGAAAATGTGTGTCGGAGGTGAGCAAGTGGCAACGGGAGGCGGAAGCTGGCAGCTGCGTCATCAGCCTCACGGGAAACCCCAACACCTCAACCTTCTTACACACTCTAAACTCACTTTATACCAGCCTCTGTATGAGTAACTAGACTCTGCGAGTAATCAAAAATTGGGTTCTCACCTTCTTAGCGACTAGTTATCTGGTGGTAAGAAACATTTGGGCCGGTCTGGAGGAGACGACGTACACGACCTCTTTGCGCACCCGCAGCTTCCTGACTGATGTACACTCAAGCTCCGATATTATCCCACTACTTTACTCAACATTCTACACAGGCCATATTCAATATTTAACATTGAATAATTTATTCACAATACAAAAACTCTTAAGTATTATACATAATGCTGCATTAGAGCCTATATTGGATTTTTAAAAAAAATCGGTAAAGTGTTGGGAGTGGCGGCGGCTGTGGGAGCGACACTGTTGCCAGCTCCTAGAGGAAAAGCGCTAAGTTAATGAGCAACTTGCGCTACACTAGTGCGCTGACCTGGCTACCCTGGTGGCCTCACCCTCGCCACAAAGGATAACATTGTACCAATTATTTACTGTAAACTTACGTATCTCAAACTTAAAACTCAGTATACTGATTAGAAACATTTATACATCCTTGACTAGCAAGGCTAAGAACTGAGTAGGTGGCCGCGTAGACAGTCTTTGCCTAGGAAACATTGAAAAACCAATCCAGCATTGATGCTCCACACCATATGTCGTCCAGGTACACGAGTGGCTTACATACACAATTAATGTCATCATTCTTTCCGCTAAACCTGTATGATATACCACCCTAAATGATAATTCTACGTAAATGGATGATAAGGCATAAACAAGGGTGATATTAATAAAGTACTGAGGATGTCGAACCAGGTAAGAACCAGAAATAACGGATGTAGGAATTTTAGATACTACCTGTATGGGCCTCACCAACGCTTACATACAATACTCCCAACGGGAGATGACCTCCAACATTATTTGGATGCGTGTAACAATCTTCCGAGTAGGGTGATAGAGGCTAGGACCCTGGGTTAGGTTAGGTAAGGTTCGTCAGGAAACAGGACAAGTGTTTCCTGACGCGGGTCTTAGATGATGACCCGCCGTTGGAGCTTTTGGTCATCTGACCGAGGCCTTCCGCTGGCTTACCGGTCCACCCTTTAAAAAATAGTATTGTTATTTTAAGTTTTAGTGTGGCTTTAAAAAGAGATTGGACAAATTAGGGCCGGATTTCGACCCTGGGGGCGCCGGGGCACATTAGGTTTGGGGGCCCACAACATGGAAATTTAATTGAATTACAAATAAGAAATGGACTAAAATGAATGATAAAAAGCAGTTTTCGACAAAAAAATATGTTAAGGTTCGAAGACGTCTGATTTTATTTTTCTCAATTTTATTGACTTTAAGAATAACTTTGACTAAAATTTTCAGTTTGTAATATACGTATTCCATCTACACTATATAATAATTACCGATGTGTATTTATTTATATCTTTCGTGTCACGTTTTCGGTATCTATTTATATATATATATATATATATATATATATATATATATATATATATATATATATATATATATATATATATATATATATATAATATAGAAGACAACCACTATGAAAAATAGAAGAATTCCAAGCGCTTTCGTGAGTAGTCACGAAAGCGTTGGAATTCTTCTATTTTTCATAGTGGTTGTCTTGCATATTTTGATATCACCTGTTTACTGTGATCTTTTTGCATATATATATATATATATATATTTTAATATATATATATAAAAATTTTTTTTTTATTAATTTGCTAATGGGCTGACCGACCAACTAGACATTTAAGTTAAAATAATGTAATTTATAAAATGAAGAAATCAGACCCGTCTAACTTCAAGAAAGAAATTGATTCCATCGCTCTTTTTGTAAAAATTAACCCTATTAGGAGAGAGCATCTTATAACAGCCTATTAGGAGAGGCCAGCTTATAAAAGCCTATTAGGAGAGGACAGCTTATAACAGCCTATTAGGAGAGGCCAGCTTATAACAGCCTATTAGGAGAAGGCAGCTTATAACAGCCTATTCAAATTATAAATTAATTATTTCTAGTAATATACAAAGTGGGGTGTACTTATAGTAATGTACATTTTATGAAGTAGATATTACAAGATGGCCAATAATATGCCTAGGCTTTTCAGGCAGTTTATGATAGGTCTTACTCAATAGTGACACAATGATTATACTGATAAGACTCACGAAATCGTAATGACACGATTGCAAACAAACCATACCACGGGTGGGGTTCGAACCCGCGGTCAGAGAGTCTCAGAACTCCAGACCATCGCGTAAGCCACTGGGCCAGCTAGCTTCAATAAGATTCATCCAACTATGCTAACCTTCTATGCTAACCTTCCTATGGTGTAGAAATATACCTAGTTGGATGAATCTTATTGAAGCTAGCTGGCCCAGTGGCTTACGCGACGGTCTGGAGTTCTGAGACTCTCTGACCGCGGGTTCGAACCCCACCCGTGGTATGGTTTGATTATACTGATAGTAAGGTTAGGTAATTGTAGTGATTAACTAGGTTTACAATATTGAGGTACTGAAATTTAAACATTTAAGAATTAAACTATTAGTTTGCAGAATTTAACAATTAGTTTATATATTAATGGTAAAGGTGACGTATTGGCATAATACCGTTTCTATATTGGAGTGTCTTAGGCAAACTTATGACTAGCTTAAGAATTATGAAGCAATAGTTGTATTAGAATTTTAGTTAGTCATGTGAAATTAAGGGGAATCACAGATATCAGTAAGTGTCTTTTGCTGTGGATATGTGCAAGATAAAGTAGTTTTCATGTGGTTAGCTTATAACAGCCTATTTAGAGACGCCAGCTTATAACAACCTATTAGAAGAGGCCAGCTTATAACAGCCTATTACGAGAGGCCAGCTTATAACAGCCTATTAGGAGAGGCCAACTTATAAAAGCCTATTAAGATAGGCCAGCTTATAACAGCCTATTAGGAAAGGCCAGCTTATAAAAGCCTATTAGGAGAGGCCAGCTTATAACAGCCTATTAGGAGAGGCCAGCTTATAACAGCCAATTAGGAGAGCCCAGCTTATAACAGCCTATTAGGAGAGGCCAGCTTATAACAGCCTATTAGGAGAGGCCAGCTTATAACCGCCTATTAGAAGGAGAGGCCACCTTATAACAGCCTATTAGGAGACGCCAGCTTATAACAGCTTATTAGGAGAGGCCAGCTTATAACAGCCTATTAAGAGAGGCCAGCATATAACAGCCTATTATGATACGCAAGCTTATAACAGCCTATTAGGAGACGCCAGCTTATAACAGCCTATTAGGAGACGCCAGCTTATAACAGACTATTAGGAGAGGCCAGCTTATAACAGCCTATTAGGAGAGGCCAGCTTATAACAGCCTATAAGGAGAGGCCAGCTTATAAAAGCCTATTAGGAGAGGCCAGCTTATAACAGCCTATTAGGAGAGGCCAGCTTATAACAGCCTATTAGAAGAGGCCAGCTTATAACAGCCTATTAGAAGAGGCCAGCTTATAACAGCCTATTAGGAGACGCCTGCTTATAACAGCCTATTAGGAAAGGCCAGCTTATAAAAGCCTATTAGGAGAGGCCAGCTTATAACAGCCTATTAGGAGAGGCCAGCTTATAACAGCCAATTAGGAGAGCCCAGCTTATAACAGCCTATTAGGAGAGGCCAGCTTATAACAGCCTATTAGGAGAGGCCAGCTTATAACCGCCTATTAGGAGAGGCCAGCTTATTACAGCCTATTAGAAGAGGCCACCTTATAACAGCCTATTAGGAGACGCCAGCTTATAACAGGCTATTTGGAGAGGGCAGCTTATAACAACCTATTAGGAGAGGCCAGCTTATAACAGCCTATTATGAGAGGGTCAGCTTATAACAGCCTATTAGGAGAGGCCAGCTTATAACAGCCTATTAGGAGAGGCTAGCTTATAAAAGCCTATTAGGAGAGGCCAGCTTATAACAGCCTATTAGGAGAGGCTAGCTTATAATAATAATAATAATAATAATATTTTTATTTCAATGCATGATACAAGTGTACATTGTTATTGGTAGTTACAATTATAAAACTGTATTGCAAGGAGAGCCACTGGCATGCCATGGCATTAGGGGCAGCTTATTCTAAAGACTTATTCACTAAAGACTTAATGGTAGAGAAATTGATTGGGTTAATTCTAGTTCTGTATTATTTAATATTTCAATCTGATTATACATACAATTAAAGACAATACAAGAGAAATTGGTTGAGTTTAGTCTAGTTGTATATTTTAATTCAAGTTACAATATGTTGATGCTATACTAGTATAATAACAGTACTAGAAAATTTATTGAGTTTCTTCTAGTTATATATTTTATTTCAATTTAACAAAATGATAATACTATAATATTTTAAATGAACAGTATGATGATATGATATTGCAACAAGTGTTAAGGAGGATGACATGTAAAATTGAGATTATCTTAAATAAAATAACATTGGGTTTGAAAGTTTGTTACAGTATGAGTATTTAGTATAGTGTGAGTAGGTGATTTTTGAGAAGAGTCTTGAATTGATTTTCGGACAAGGTTAACTTAATATTTACTGGTAATGAATTCCAGATTCTGGGGCCCTTTATGTGCATAGAATTTTTACATTGGTTAGTATGGACTCGGTGTATGTCAAATAGTGATCTGTGTCTTGTGTCATGGTCGTGGGACCTATTAAAGTTGTTGAGGAGAATTTTGAGCGGAGGGTTGATATTAGCATGTAGAGTTTTATGTATGTAGATGGCACATGAATAGGTGTGAATATTTTTTACGGTGAGTAGTTTTAATGTTCTGAATATAGGTGGAGTATGTTGTCTAGAGTGGGAATTTGTTATCATCCTGACTGCAGCCTTTTGCTGGGTTATGAGTGGTCTAAGGTGATTTAATGTTGTTGAGCCCCATGCACTGATTCCATAGGTGAGATAAAGGTAGATAAGAGAATGATATAGTGCAATGAGAGCTGGTTATGGCACATGATAGCGTATCTTAGATAATATACCTACTGTCTTTGAGATTTTCTTAGAAATTTGTTGTATATGAGTTTGGAATTTAAGACTACTGTCAAGGTGGATTCCTAGGAATTTTCCCTCTTTGAGTCTTGTGATGGGTGCACCATTTAGTGTTATGTTAAGTGGAACATTTATAGCTTTGTTTCCAAACTGAATGAAGTAGGTCTTGTCAGTATTGAGAGTAAGTTTATTTGTCGTCATCCATGTTGATATTTTCTGTAATTCGGCATTAACTGTGTTGGCTAGTATGACTGGATTTGGGTGAGAGAAGACATATGTTGTGTCATCTGCAAATAGAATGGGTTTGAGTAGTTGTGATGCATTCGGTAGGTCGTTTATGTAAATGAGAAATAAGAGTGGCCCCAGGACACTACCTTGAGGACACCGACTGTAATTTGTCGTGTGGAAGAGTTCACTCCATTTGTGTACACATACTGGCTTCTGTTGCTAAGGTACGACTTTAGGTAATTGAGGGGTGCCCCTAATACCATAGTGCGCTAATTTTGTGAGCAATAAATCATGGTCGACTGTATCAAATGCTTTGCGTAGGTCTATAAAGATTCCCAGCGGAACTTCTTTCTTCTCAAGTGCGGTGTATATTAACTCTAACATGTGTGTTATAGCATCGTTTGTGCTCTTGTTAGTCCTGAATCCAAATTGACAGGGGTTTAGTACATTGTGTGAGACGAGGAAGGAATAGATCTGTTTATGAATTAATTTTTCGAAGATTTTAGAAAGCAGTGGCAAATTTGAGATTGGTCTATAATTGTTCAAGTTACTTTGGTCACCTCCTTTGTGGATCGGGGTGACCCTAGCTATTTTGAGAATTGATGGGAAGGTGGAAGATTCAATGGATTTATTGAATAATGCTGCTATAATTGGTGATAGTACGTGTGAAGCTTTTTTGTACATAAATGGTGGTAAGCTGTTTATGTCTCCTGCTTTGTTTTTAAGGGTGTTGATTATGAGCGAGACTTCAATTGAGTTGGTAGGAGCTAGGAATAGTGTATCTGGGTAGGAGTTGGTGAGGTAGTCTGTTGGACGAGTGTTCCAGCTTGGGATTTTACTCGCTAGATTTTTACCTATGGTGGAGAAGAAAACATTAAGTCTGTTTGCTGTCTCAGTCGGTGAGGGTAGGGGTTCGTCTGTTTTTGATAATTTGATGGTATTTTTCGTGGATATCTTTTTATTTCCTAGAATTGTAGATAGAGTTTTCCAGGTCTTTTTCATATCACCTTTTACAGTCTGGAGTCTGTTCTCATAATACAATTTTTTGGACCTTCTTATCAGGCTAGTAAGGATTGATGAGTAGCGTTTGGATTGTTCTCTGGTTATTAGACCCCTTCTATATTGTTTTTCATATTGGTGCCTCTTGTTTATGGATTTAAGGATGCTGGGTGTTAGCCAGGGATTGTTAAGTCGCTTAGCTGTGATCTGTTTAGTTTTTTTTGGGGCAATGTCTGTTATAGAGGTTGTGTTTTTTTAAGGAAGTTCTTGATGCATTCATTAGTATCTGAATGTGTTTCTAATTCATTAAGCCAGTCAATGTTCGTCATAGCTGATATAAAATTATTAACAGCTGACTCATTATGCAGTCTGAAGGTAACTTTTGCAATTTCTTGGGGCAAAATGCCTAGGTTAGTTATGAGAAAGGTAGGGTAGTGGTCTGAGGTGTTTTCTGTGATTATGCCTGATTTTAGAGGGGATATTGAGTTAGTCCAGATGTGGTCTAGTAACGAGGTACTATTCTCGGAGATTCTTGTAGGTTTTGATATTGTTGGTAGTAATAAGCAGTTGCTCATAGTGTTTGTGAATTCAGTTACCTGTGGGTCCTGGTCATGTAGGAGATTTATGTTGAAATCTCCTGTGACCAGCAAATGATCTTTGTTAAGGCGTGAATCGATTATCAGGTTTCTTAGTTTTTCACTAAAGTGGCGGACGTTTGACTGTGGTAATCTGTAGATGTTTATCACTGTGAGGTTTTTTCAGGTCTTTTGATTTAAATTTAGCTATAATATATTCTCCATGTTCATTAGGAGAGGCCAGCTTATAGCAGCCTATTAGGAGAGGCCAGCTTATAACAACCTATTAGGAGAGGCCAGCTTATAACAGCCTATTAGGAGAGGCTAGCTTATAGCAGCCTATTAGGAGAGGCCAGCTTATGACAGCCTATAAGGAGAGGCCAGCTTATAACGGCCAAGACAGGCTTCTTCACCTGTTTTTTAGTTTTTAGTTAATTTACCATGAATCTTAAAGAACACTTCAAATATTAATTTTGTTATGGACGTACACCTCCAGGACACTTAGCAAAGTCATGCAACTTCATTATAATTATAATATCTAGCCTATGTTGATTCATATTTTTGGCGTAGTTCTAGGAAAAAAGATTGAAAAATAAGGGTATTCCATTTACAGGGATAAAAATGTATCAAAGGAGATAGGACAACATCAAGAGAGAAATTTATACAGATGAAAAAAAAATTGTACCGCTGAAAAAAAATTATGCCGATGAAAAAAACTGTACAATAATTTCATAAGGAATGTATAAAATATAACAAGAATGAAAAGTATATGGTGCCTGGCTAAGATAACACTAGTCTAAAAATTGAATTTCTCTATACAATTTAACCACAAATAGTTTAGTTTAATCTATCAAATTATAATAAAATAGTAGTGAATTTTAATTTGATCATACAATTTCTAAAAAATTATCTCAAATAGTTAAGTATGATTTATTGAATAAATCAGCTGACTTTCTAGTAGTGATATCAATTACTGGTTTTCAGATAAGGTATGAAGTTGTGGTGCTGTTATTTTTTAAATTGTAGACATCACTGCAAAGTGTCTCTTTTTTTACATTCTGTATAATTTTTCCAGTCTGCAGCAAGTCACCAAATTTACAAATCAAACATTACATAAGTAAGTGGAATTAGCAAACCACACATCACATTTATACATCACATGATCACACTGCAATATCTACAAAAAGTCTTTCTTTCTACACTTAGCATCTGCCAAATCTTTAACTAACTCATCAAACTGTATCTTCTTGAGGACACTTCTCTGAACATCCAGTAGGCACTTAGTCTTTCATGGGTTATTGTCGTTCTCAGAAAATTCTTTATCAGTGCCAATTTGCTGAACGACCTTTCTCCCGAACAACTAGTGACCATCATGCTCAAATATATTCTAAGGGCTACATGAACACCTGGAAAGGTATTAGAAAGCCCTTTATCATGTAATAAAACTGCCTGTTGAGATGGAGTGAGACATGACCTGAGCTTGGCAAAGGCTGTATACTGGACAATTTTCTCAACAAACACATTACTGAAGTCTTAAGGGTAAACTGCGAACAGGGGCACTTCTGAGTCTATCCCTTCCATCATGTCATTCACATATCCCAAAAATAGCACTAGTCCTAGGACTGACCCCGCTCGTCACAGGCGTCCACTGTGATACCTCATCACGTACTATGACTTGTTGTTGCCTCCCTGTCAGGTATTCTCTGATCCATTGCAGTGCCCTTCCTGTTATACGTGCCTGATCCTCTAGCTTCTGCATTAATCTCTTGTGAGGAACTGTGTCGAAGGCCTTCTTGCAGTCAAAGAAAATGCAATCAACCCACCCCTCTCTCTCGTGTATTACTTCTGTTACCTTGTCATAAAACTCCAGAAGGTTTGTGACACAGGATTTGCATTCCATGAATCCGTGCTGGTTGTCGTTTATAATCTTGTTCCGTTCCAGGAGCTCCACCACTCACCTCTTGATGTGTGTGTACTCACCTAAGTGTGGTTGCAGGGGTCGAGACTTAGCTCCTGGCCCCGCCTCTTCACTGACCGCTACTAGGTCCTCTCTCCCTGCTCCATGAGCTTTATCATACCTCGTCTTAAAGCTATGTATGGTTCCTGTCTCCACTACATCACTTGCTAGACTGTTCCACTTCCTGACAACTCTATGACTGAAGAAATACTTCCTAACATCCCTTTGACTCGTCTGAGTCTTCAACTTCCAATTGTGAACCCTTCTTTCTGTGTCCCCTCTCTGGAACATCTTGTCTCTGTCCTTCTTATCTATTCCACGCAGTATTTTGTATGTCGTTATCATGTTTCCCCTAACCCTCCTGTCCTCCAGTGTCGTCAGGCGTGTGTGTGTATTTGTATGCTCATCTATATGTGATTGCAAGGGTCGAGTCACAGCTCCTGGCCCCGCCTCTTCACTAGTCACTACAAGGTCCATTCTCTCCTCCTGCTCCACGAGCTTTATCGTACGTCTTCTTAAAGCTATGTATGGATCCTGCCTCCACTATATCACTCTCTAGATTGATTAACTTCCTGACAACTGTGTGACTGAAGAAATACTTCCTAACATCTCTGTGACTCATCTGAGTTTTCAACTTCCAGTTGTGGCCCCTTGTTGTTGTGTCCCATATCTGAAACATTCTGTCCCTATCCACCTTGTAAATACCTCGCAGTATTTTATAATTTGTTATCATGTATTCCTTATCCCTCCTGTCCTCCAGTGTCGAGAAGTTTATTTCCCTTAACCTCTCCTTATAGAGTATACCCCTTAGCTCCTGGACTAGTCTTGGTGCAAACCTTGGCACGTTCTCTAATTTCTTTATGTGTTTTTTGACCAGGTGTGGGTTCCATATTCTTGCTACATGCTCCAATATGGGCCTCACATACACGGTGTACAGTGTCTTGAATAACTCCTTACTTAGATATCGAAATATTATTCTTAGGCTTGCCAGGCGCCCATATGTTGCAGCAGTTATTTTATTTATGTGCGCCTCGGGAGATATGCTCGGTATGATGCTCACCCCAAGATTCTTTTCCTTGAGTGAGTTTTGCAGCCTTGGCTTCCTAGGCTGTACTCCGTCTGCGGTCTTCTTTTTCCTTCTCCAAACTTCATGACTTTGCACTTGCTGAGGTTAAATTCCAGGAGCCATTTGTCGAACCAGGCTTGCAGCCTGTGTGTGTGTGTGTGTGTGTGTGTGTGTACTCACCTAATTGTACTCACCTAATTGTGGTTGCAGGGGTCGAGACTCAGCTCCTGGCCCCGCCTCTTTGCTGTCTGCTACTGGGTCTCTGCTCTCCCTGCTCCATGAGCTTTATCATACCTTGTCTTAAAACTATGTATGGTTCCCGCCTCCACTACTATATCGTTCGCTAGACTATTTCACTTCCTGACTACTCTATGGCTGAAGAAATGCTTCCTAACATCCCTTTGACTCATCTGAGTCTTCAGCTTCCAGTTGTATCCCCTTGTTTCTGTGTTCCCTCTCTTGAACATTCTGTCACTATCCACCTTGTCGATTCCCCGCAGTATTTTGTATGTCGTTACCATGTCTCCTCTAACCCTTCTGTCCTCCAGTGTTGTTAGTCCTATTTCCCTCAACCTTTCTTCATAGGACAGTCCCCTGAGTTGTGGAACTAGCTTTGTCGCAAACCTTTGCACTTTCTCTAGTTTCTTGACGTGCTTGACAAGATGTGGGTTCCAGACTGGTGCTGCATACTCTAGTATGGGCCTGACGTACACGGTGTACAGTGTCTTGAACGATTCCTTGTTAAGGTAACGGAACGCTAATCTTAGGTTTGCCAGTCGCCCATATGCTGCCGCAGTTATCTGGTTGATGTGTGCCTCCGGAGACGTGCTTGGCGTTATACTCACCCCAAAGTCTTTCTCCTTTGACGAGGTTTGTAGCCTTTGTCCACCTAGCCTGTACTCTGTCAGCGGTCTTCTTTGCCCTTCTCCGATCTTCATGACTTTGCATTTGGTGGGATTAAATTCGAGAAGCCAGTTGCTAGACCAGATGTCAAGCTTGTCCAGGTCTGTTTGAAGTCCTGCTTGGTCCTCTTCCGATGTGATTCTCCTCATTAGTGTCACATCATCTTCGAACAGAAACACTTCTGAGTCTATCCCGTCCGTCATGTCATTTACATATACCAAGAATAGCACTGGTCCTAGGACTGACCACTGCGGTACACCGCTCGTCACAGGCGCCCACTGTGATACCTCATCACGCACCATGACCCATTGTTGCCTCCCTGTGAGGTATTCCCTGATCCATTTCAGTGCCCTTCCTGTTATACATGCCTGTTCTTCCAACTTCTTTACTAATCTCATATGAGGAACTGTGTCGAAGGCCTTCCTGCAGTCCAGGAAAATGCAATCAACCCTCCCTTATCTCTCTTGCCTTACTTCTGTTACTTTATCATAGAACTCCAGGAGGTTTGTTACACAGGATTTGCCTTCCCGGAATCCGTGCTGTCTGGCGTTGATTATCCTGTTCAGCTCCAGATGTTCCACCATTCTATTCCTGATGATTTTCTACAAGACTTTGCACACTATACACGTAAGTGACACCGGTCTATAGTTAAGTGCCTCTTTTCTGTCTCCTTTTTTAAAGATGGGGACTACGTTAGCCTTTTTCCATACCTCTTCTTAGGTTTGCTAGGCGCCCATATGCTGCAGCAGTTATTTGGTTGATATGTGCCTCATGAGATGTGCTCGGTGTTATACTCACCCCAAGATCCTTTTCCTTGAGTGAGAATTGTAGTCTCTGGCCCCCTACACTGTACTCCGTCTGCGGTCTTCTTTGCCCTTCTTCAATCTTCATGACTTTGTACTTGGTGGGGTTGAACTCCAGGAGCCAGTTTCTGGACCATACCTTCAGCCTGTCCAGATCCCTCTGTAGTCCTGTCTGATCCTCATCTGATTTAATTCTCCTCATTAACTTCATATCATCTGCGAACAGGGGCACTTCCGAGTCTATCCCTTCCATCATGTCATTCACATATACCAAAAATAACACTGGTCCTAGGACTGACCTCTGTGGGACCCCACTCGTCACAGCCGCCCACTGTGATACCTCATTACATAACATGACTCGTTGTTGCCTCCCAGTCAGGTATTCTCTGATCCATTAAAGTGTGTGTGTGTGTGTGTGTGTGTGTGTGTGTGTGTGTGTGTATGTGTATGTGTGTGTGTGTGTGTGTGTGTGTGTGTGTGTGTGTGTGTGTGTGTGAGTGTGTCTCTACTCACCTAATTGTGGTTGCAAGTGTCGATTCACAACTCGTGGCCCCGCCTCTTCACTAGTCACTACTAGGTCCACTCTCTCTCTCACTGCTCCACGAGCTTTATAGTACCTCTTCTTGAAGCTTTGTATGGATCCTGCCTGCACTATATCACTTTCCAGACTATTCCACTTCCTGACAACTCTGTGATTGAAGAAATACTTCCTAACATCCCTGTGATTCATTTGAGTCTTCAACTTCCAATTGTGACGCCTTGATGCTGTGTCCTATCTCTGGAACATCCTGTCTCTGTCCACCTTGTCAATTCCTCTCAGTATTTTATGTCGTTATCATATCCTCCCCTATCTCTCCTGTCCTCCAGTGTCGTCAGGTTGACTTCCCTTAACCTCTCCTCATAGGACAATCCCCTTAGATCCGGGACTAGTCTCGTTGCAAACCTCCAATTTCCTTACGTGCTTGGCTATGTGTGGGTTCCAGACTGGTGCTACCTTCTTCAATATGGGCCTAACGTACATGGTGTACAGGGTCCTGAACGATTCCGTATTGAGATGTCTGAATGCTCTTCTTAGGTTTGCTAGGCGCCCATATGCTGCAGCAGTTATTTGGTTGATATGCACCTCATGAGATGTGCTCGGTGTTATACTCACCCCAAGATCCTTTTCCTTGAGTGAGGATTGTAGTCTCTGGCCCCCTACACTGTACTCCGTCTGCGGTCTTCTTTGCCCTTCCCCAATCTTCATGACTTTGTACTTGGTGGGGTTGAACTCCAGGAGCCAGTTTCTGGACCATACCTTCAGCCTGTCCAGATCCCTCTGTAGTCCTGCCTGATCCTCATCTGATTTAATTCTCCTCATTAACTTCATATCATCTGCGAACAGGGGCACTTCCGAGTCTATCCCTTCCATCATGTCATTCACATATACCAAAAATAACACTGGTCCTAGGACTGACCCCTGTGGGACCCAACTCGTCATAGCCGCCCACTGTGATACCTCATCACATACCATGACTCGTTGCTGCCTCCCTGTCAGGTATTCTCTGATCTATTAAAGTGCCCTTTCTGTCACACGCTCCTGATTCTCTAGATTCTGCACTAATCTCTTGTGAGGAACTGTGTCGAAATCCTTCTTGCAGTCCAAGAAAATGCAATCAACCCACCCCTCTCTCTAGTGTCTAACTTCTGTTACTTTGTCATAAAACTCCAGAAGGTTTGTGACACAGGATTTGCCTTCCATGTATCCGTGCTGGTTGTCGTTTATAATCTCGTTCCGTTCCAGGTGCTTCACCACTATCCTCCTGATAATTTTCAACATGACTTTGCATAGTATACACGTCACTGACACTGGTCTATAGTTTAGTGCCTCGTTTCTGTCTCCTTTATTAAAAATGAGGACTACATTTGCCGTCTTCCATATCTCGGGTAGTTGCCCAGTTTCAAGGGATGTGTTGAAAATTGTGGTTAGTGGCACACACAGTGTCTCTGCTCCCACTCTGTCTCTGCTCCCTGTGTGTGTGTACTCACTTATTTGTGGTTGTAGGGGTCGAAACTCAGCTCCTGTGTGTGTGTGTACTCACCTAATTGTGCTCACCTAATTGTGAATGCAGGGGTCGAGACTCAGCTCCTGGCCCCGCCTCTTCACTGATCACTACTGGGTCCCTTCTCTCCCTGCTCCATGAGCTTTATCATACCTCGTCTTAAAGCTATGTATGGTTCCTGCCTCCACTACATCACTTGCTAGACTATTCCACTTCCTGACTACTCTATGGCTGAAGAAATACTTCCTAACATCCCTTTGACTCATCTGAGTCTTCAACTTCCAATTGTGATCCCTTGTTTCTGTGTCCCCTCTCTGGAACATCCTGTCTCTATCCACCTTGTTTATTCCCCGCAGTATTTTGTATGTCGTTATCATGTCTCCCCTAACCCTCCTGTCCTCCAGTGTTGTCAGGCCGATTTCTCTTAACCTTTCTTCGTAGGACATTCCCCTTAGCTCTGGAACTAGTCTTGTCACAAACCTTTGCACTTTCTCTAATTTCTTGACATGCTTGACCAGGTACGGGTTCCAAACTGGTGCTGCATACTCTAGTATGGGCCTGACGTACACGGTGTACAGTGTCTTGAACGATTCCTTACTAAGGTATCGGAACGCTATTCTCAGGTTTGCCAGTCACCCGTATGCTGCAGCAGTTATCTGGTTGATGTGTGCTTTCGGAGACGTGCTTGGTGTTATAATGACCCCAAGATCTTCCTCCTTGAGCGAGGTTTGCAGTCTTTGGCCACCTAGCCTATACTCTGTCTGCGGTCTGCTTTGCCCTTCCCCAATCTTCATGACTTTGCATTTGGCAGGGTTAAATTCGAGAAGCCAGTTGCTGGACCAGGTATCCAGCATGTCAAGGTCTCTCTGAAGTCCTGCCTGATCCTCATCTGATTTAATTCTCCTCATTAACTTCACATTATCTGCGAACAGGGACACCTCTGAGTCTATCCCGTCCGTCATGTCATTCACATATACCAAGAATAGCACTGGTTCTAGCCTAGACTGACCCCTGTGGGACCCCGCTCGTCACAAGCGCCCACTGTGATACCTCGTCACGTACCATGAGCCATTGTTGCCTCCCTGTCAGGTATTATCTGATCCATTGCAGTGCCTTTCCTGTTATACACGCCTGATCCTCTAGCTTCTGCACTAATCTCTTGTGAGGAACTGTTGAAGGCCTTCCTGCAGTCCAAGAAAATGCAATCAACCCACCCCTCTCTCTCTCGTGTCTTACTTCTGTTACCTTGTCATAGAACTCCAGAAGGTTTGTGACACAGGACTTGCCTTCCATGAACCCGTGGTGGTTGTCGTTTATAATCTTGTTCCGTTCCAGGTGCTCCACCATTCTCCTCCTGATAATCTTCTCCATGACTTTGCACATTATACACGTAAGTGACACTGGTCTTTAGTTTAGTGCCTCGTTTCTGTCTCCTTTCTTAAAATGGGAACTACATTTGCCTTCTTCCATACCTCAGGTAGCTGCCCAGTTTCATGGGATGTGTTGAAGATTGTGGTTAGTGGCACACACAGCATCTCTGCTCCCTCTCTTAGGACCCACAGGGAGATGTTGTCCGGTGTGTGTGTGTGTGTGTGTGTGTGTGTGTGTGTGTGTGTGTGTGTGTGTGTGTGTGTGTTGTGTGTGTGTGTGTGTGTGGTGTGAGTGTGTGAGTGGTGTGTGTGTGTGTGTGTGTGTGTGTGTGCGCGTGTGTGTGTGTACTCACCTAGTTGTGGTTGCAGGGGTCGAGTCATAGCTCCTGGCCCCGCCTCTTCACTGGCCGCTACTGGGTCACTCTCCCTGCGCCATGAGCTTTATCATACCTCTTCTTAAAGCTATGAATGGACCCTGCCTCTACTACATCGCTTCTCAAACTATTCCACTTCCCGACAACTCTGTGACTGAAGAAATACTTCCTAACATCTCTGTGATTCATCTGAGTCTTCACCTTCCAACTGTGTCCCCTTGTTGCTGTGTCCCATCTCTGGAACATTCTGTCTTTGTCCACCTTGTCAATTCCTCTCAGTATCTTATATGTCGTTATCATGTCCTCCCTATCTCTCATGTCCTCCAGTGTCGTCAGGTCGATTTCCCTTAACCTCTCCTCGTAGGACATACCCCTTAGCTCCGGGACTAGTCTTGTTGCAACCCTCTGCACTTTCTCTAGCTTCTTTACGTGCTTGGCTAGGTGTGGGTTCCAAACTGGTGCTGCATACTCCAGTATGGGCCTAACGTACACAGTGTACAGGGTCCTGAACGATTCTTTATTAAGATGTCGGAATGCTGTTCTTAGGTTTGCTAGGTGCCCGTATGCTGCAGCAGTTATTTGGTTTATGTGCGCCTCAGGAGATGTGCCTGGTGTTATACTTACCCCAAGATCTTTTTCCTTGCTTGAGGTTTGTAGTCTCTGGCCCCCTAGACTGTACTCCGTCTGCGGTCTTCTTTGCCCTTCCCCAATCATCATGACTTTGCACTTGGTGGGGTTGAACTCAACTCCAGGAGCCAATTGCTGGACCAGGCTTGCAGCCTGTCCAGATCTCTTTGTAGTTCCGCCTGGTCCTCGTCCGATTTAATTCTTCTCATCAACTTCACATCATCTGCAAACAGGGACACTTCGGAGTCTATTCCTTCCGTTATGTCATTCACAAATGCAGAAACAGCACCGGTCCTAGGACTGACCCCTGTAGAACCCCACTCGTCACCGGCGCCCACTCTGACACCTCGCCACGTACCATGACTCGCTGCTGTCTTCCTGACAGGTATTCCCTGATCCATTGTAGTGCCTTCCCTGTTACCCCTGCCTGGTCCTCCAGCTTCTGCACTAATCTCTTGTGTGGAACTGTGTCAAACGCCTTCTTACAGTCCAAGAATATGCAATCTACCCACCCCTCTCTCTCTTGTCTTACTGCTGTCACCCTGTCGTAGAACTCCAGTAGGTTTGTGACACAGGATTTCCCGTCCCTGAAACCGTGTTGGCCGTCGTTGATAAGCTCATTCCTTTCTAGGTGCTCCACCACTCTTCTCCTGATTATCTTCTCCATGACCTTGCATACTATACATGTCAGTGACACTGGTCTGTAGTTTAGTGCTACGTTCCTGTCTCCTTTTTCAAAAATTGGAACTACATTTGTTGTCTTCCATACCTCAGGTAGTTGCCCTGTTTCGATAGAGGTGTTGAAGATTGTTGTTAGGGGTACACATAGCTCCTCTGCTCCCTCTCTCAGGACCCATGGAAAGATGTTATCCGGCCCCAATGCCTTTGAGGTAAGTAAGTAAGTAAGTTTATTCAGGTATACACAAATACATTTACATACATTATCATACATAGCAGCAGGTATGTGTGTGTGTGTGTGTGTGTAACCCCCTCACAATCGTGAGGTTGAGTATTAATGTTGATATTTTTAAGCACACATACAATATTAATATTTTTAAAAGTATCAACTGGTATCGGTAGCTTTTTCACCGATATCGATACCGTAAAAATGGCCAATACCCACCGATTCCGATACTTTGGCACATCCCTACTGACGGTTCACTTTATTCCTATTGTACATCTTTTTACTAAATTGCCATCATTTGTTGCATATAACCTCAAATCTACTAACTCTTGTGTTCTATATATTAAAAAATCACTTCCCCATCAACTTCTCACACATAAGAAAACAGAGGGACTGCAATACCATGGTGTTAGGATTTATATTGGGAACTCTGCTCTCAACATATTTAATTTGTATGCTCCTGCTGATAAGTTCAATTACTTGGAGCTCCCAACTTGTGCTTAGTCTGAGCCTACTCTTATCATTGGAGATTATAATGCAAGACACAAAAGCATTGGAAGCTCACAGTTTGGTAATCGTAATGGTAACCAACTGTTGTCACTGTTAAATAGTCATGATAATGTGCAAATTGTAGGTGACTTTGAACCCACACATATCTATGGAGGCATCCTTGATCTGTGTCTTGGGTTCAACATTACTTCTGCCAGCTGTGAGTCTACCATTGTATCAGATATATCATCAGACCATTTCCCAAGGCTAACCTCACTAGATATAGATAATACTATCCTTCCTGGTGGAATATTCAAACGGAAACGTTTTAATGTTCCCCCTGATCAATATGAGGACTTTGTTGCACATGTGACTGACTGGTATAATTCCTATGAGTGTTCCTCTGTTGAGACCTTTAACAATGACCTTGTGAGAAGTATTCAGAACTACTTAGAGCCGCCTCAAAAACCTCCTGGAACTCTTAACCCAACCAACTTCCATAACAATCATACCTCCTATAATAACCATACTTATTACAATGATCTTAAACTTCGAACACTGAAACGTACTGCTCGCAGACTAGGCCTAGCCTATAGAAAACATCGTACCCCTGGAATGCTGAAGCTCTTTCAAACTGCCCTTGCTGCTGCCAGAGAGCGTATGACAGAGCTGCGGCAAACTGACTGGGAAAAATTTGTCAATGGTCTCAATGCTCACACCCCACTTAGCCGAGCATGGAGGGACATAAATAGAATTAAGGGTAACAGAACTGGTCAGATTGCGCACCCTCATCCCTTACATAGGGCGAATGAGCTAGTCAGTGCTTGGGCTGTTACATCAAGCTATGAAAATCTTCCCAGTACCACACAGGCGAAATTAAATGACAAATATGATGCTAGGGAGAGACTTGTTTGTTTTATGCTCAGCAAGGAAGATGACTGTAACATTCCTTTCACTGACTTTGAACTTGATGCAGCACTAACTAAGGGCAACTCCACGTCGCCTGGTGAGGATGGTATTACCTACAATATACTAAGATTGCTGTGTCGAGTACCAGGCAATCCTTTACTCGAATTATACAACATGAGCTATGTAACTGGGGAGCTCCCTAAATCTTGGACCAACAGCCTCATCATTCCCATTCCTAAGCCCAATCAACAAAATTCATTTCGCCCAATATCTCTTACTAGCTGCTTATGTAAAACATTTGAGAGGATGATTCTTAATCGTCTCATGTACAGAATCAAACATTTCTTTGTCCCCCCGGTTGCATGGTTTCATGCATGAAAGGAGTGTGCACCATTTCATAGCCACCTTTCTCACTCTGCACACTGACAGCTCATACACTACCTTCCTTGACCTTAAATCTGCTTTTGATGTTGCCAACCGACATGTAATCATTAGTGAACTTGCCAGAATGGATGTTGGAGGATGGCTTCTCCGCTGGATTAAAGGCTACCTGTCCAACAGAAAGTCTTCTGTGTTGTTCCAGGGGCATAGAAGTATAACTAAAGACTTTGAATTAGGAACCCCACAGGGAGGTGTGCTCAGTCCTACTCTATTCAATATTCTAATTAATGCCTTACTTAATGCTATGCCTAGCCAGCCCCATCATTATATGATCAGTCTCGCTGATGATATAATGATTCACACCACCGGATTCTCCAACACCCAAAACATCCTTAACCATGTACTAGCCTCATGTCAGGACCTGGGGTTGATAATCTATACTGACAAAACAAAGATACTCAATAGGCGTCCTCCTCGACAGAGAGGCACAGTTCGCCAGATCCAGTTGCATGATGGGTCTCTTCTAGAATATGTAAACAGATACAGGTATCTAGGCTTTGAGGTCCCACTACTTGGACCTGTTGTAACGAGACTTTGTCGTCAATACAAAGAAAGGCTGAGAGCACTTAGAGTTGGGGCAGGGTTTCATCCCAGGTATGATGCTAATGTTAAAATTGTGAAAATGATGTATCTTGCTTATATTAGATCATTGGTTGATTATGCTGCGCCACTACTTGCTCTTGTGTCTGACTGGAAGCTTGGAGGGCTGAAAAAAACTGCAGAACGAAGCAATGAGGATCATTTTAGGATGCCCTCGTACTGCCAAATTTTTAAATATGCAGAAAGAACTTGATATTCCAAGCATCAGATATCGTGTTACTGAAAGAAATATCCTAATTGGGGTTAATAGGCTCAGGCAAGCCCATTCAAACCCCTGCACAGAAGCCCTCCAAACTTTCCTCAGCACTGGTAAACATCCTCCAGATGGATCGAAAACTGGAACCGACCTCGCATGAATCAGATACATGATCTGTGGCAAGTAAGGCAACAGCGGCACTTCTCCGCTCCATGGAATATTACCCCATTCCAAACTACCATCCTCCAAACATAATGCCTTAAGCTGTATTGATAATTTAGCCAAACAGCACACTCTCTCACAAATTATTTACGTTGATGGTTCTGTTCACCAATCCACTGGTGCAGCTGGTAGTGCTGCCGTTGTCATACAGAGTGATGGCTCTCTTAAAGAAATTGGAGCACGCATCAATAACTGGGCCTCTACCCTTCAGACAGAACTGTTTGCCATACTCCTTGCACTCAAATGCGTCCATGTATCTAAGGTTGACTCTCTAATTGTAACTGATTCTCTGTCATCCATAAATGCTCTCAACTCATCAAGTATAACTTGTAGCATGCTTGTGTCAGAAGCTAGACACAGGTATGGTAGGATTGTGGATTGTAGAGTCAGAGTGCACATGCTGTGGATTCCATCTCACATTGGTCTTCAGATGCATGATAGAACTGATAAATTGGCTAAGTTTTATGCTTTCAAAGAGGGGGTAGATTACAATCTTGGCTTGTCAGTTAGCAGTTTGAGAACAATAATACGAAAAGAACTTCAACTGAATTTTATTGACTTAAGACTCAGGGAGATTGACACCAGTCAGTCCATCTATCATCATTCTATCATGCAGGAGGAGCCACATGTCTATGGTGCATCCAACAAAATAAGCAGACTTTTGACCCCAGTGGAAATTAGTTACCTTATCTGACTTTTTGAGTTATCCTAAGTAATTTACACATATGTTACTATGCATGATAACTGTAATAATCTAAATTTGTATAATTGTACTTATTTGTTCATGTACCTAAATAAACTTACTAACCGAGGTTTTTAAATCAAAGGAAGGTGGGACGGACGTGCAAATGTAACACCTGTTAGAAAGACACTGTCTATAGAGACACTTTTATTAGGACGTTTCATTCAGAACTGTGGCAAGTATCGATACACTGCCTGATTAGATGAAGCACCTTGAGGTCAGGTTCGAGAGAGGTTAAGAGGGAGGTCAGGGAAGAGAGAGGTTAAGAGGGAGGTCAGGGAAGAGAGAGGTTAAGAGGGAGGTCAAGGAAGAGAGAGGTTAAGAGAGAGGTCAGGGAAGAGAGAGGTTAAGAGGGAAGTCAGGGAAGAGAGAGGTTAAGAGGGAGGTCAGGGAAGAGAGAGGTTAAGAGGGAGGTCAGGGAAGAGAGAGGTTAAGAGGGAGATCAGGGAAGAGAGAGAGGTTAAGAGAGAGGTCAGGGAAGAGAGAGGTTAAGAGGGAAGTCAGGGAAGAGAGAGGTTAAGAGGGAGGTCAGGGAAGAGAGAGGTTAAGAGGGAGGTCAGGGAAGAGAGAGGTTAAGAGGGAGGTCAGGGAAGAGAGAGGTTAAGAGGGAGGTCAGGGAAGAGAGAGGTTAAAAGGGAGGTCAGGGAAGAGAGAGATGGTCTAAACAACACGCATATTTAAGTGCCCATGTGCTGGGGAGCATGGAAGGCGCTCGGTCAGGTCCATTGGGAACATTTTTTTTACATCCATAAGAAAAAATATTATATAACGGGTTATATAAAAAGATGTTTCCTCAAGGAAGAGCAACGGGAAATGACACAGCTTTCAGTGGTGACGAGCTCCAGCTGCTTAGATATGGAGACGTGTCTTGTGTGCTCTCTCTGAATCTGAACAAGATGTCCTCTGTTGAACAACTCGACCAGCAGCTAAAGGAAGAACTGAGGGTAGCTAAGCTTGAGATACAGCGACTGACTGAGGAAAACAAGAGGATTCGTAGTAATCCTCCTGTTTGAGAATCCTCAAGCCAAGAGAGGAACCTGGACAGTGGCTGGAATGCATGGGACAAAGTTAAGGATCAAGAGGACGGATGGAGAGGTAGAATCAACGAAGATCCAGGAAACTGTTGTGGAAACATCGAACCGATTCTCCGTGTTACCCGATGAATGTGAGTCGACTTCTGGGAACATCACGATGAACGACACCAAGGAAGGTAAAAAACATTGTTGTTGTTGGGGACAGCCAGGTTAGGTATATGGATAGGGCCTTCTGTTTGAAGGATAGGAGTAGGAGACAGAGGGTTTGCTTTCCTGGGGCTGGGATGGAGGATATTGTTAGCTGGCTTGACAACATCATGAATGGTAATGGGATCAATCCTATTATGTATCTGCCTCAGTGCTGGAGGCAAACGTAGAAGTGAGGATTTAGTTAGAAGGTACAGGACAGCAATAGACAATTAGGAAGAAGGGGGACGACTACAATCCCGAAATCTGCTATGTACCGGGTAAGCAAAATGTCGTGGCTGACGTCTTGTCGAGGCATATAGCCTTTGTCAGTGCAGACAACTCGTTCTCCGTCGAGGACCTAGAGAGAGCCCAACGGCGGGACCCGGTGTGGTCACCAGTCCTTCGATTCCTAACCAAGGAGGACGTTGGCCCGCGGGTCAAGTCGCCCGTTCCGCTGACAGACTTAGTGGTCAATCAAGGAGTACTGTGTCGTGTAGCTCAACTAGTGGACCCCGGCAGAACCGTATACCAACTGGTGATACCGGAGTCCCTGGTACCCACGACTCTCAAGTTCATCCACGATGTCCCAGGCGCAGCGCACCCCGGGAAGGACCGCAGCATCAAACAGGCTAGAATGAAATATTTCTGACCTAAGATGGCAGCGGAAATTGCCAAGTATGTACACCAGTGTGTCGTTTGCTTACAACACAAGGGTACTGTCACGGGTCCCAATCCCATTCTGAAGTATCCCATTACAAAGGAGCCCTGGGAGAGAACTTCTGTCGACCTGTTGACGAATTTCTCGACCTCGGAGAAGGGTAATAAACACCTGCTTGTAATGGTAGATAACTTGACGCGGTACTGCGAGTTAGTACCCATCCCTGACAAAACGGCCGAGACAGTCGCAAATGCTTTCCGTGAGCGTATCGTTCTCTGTCATACCTGCCCACGTGTTCTCCTGTCAGACAATGGGTCGGAGTTCATAAATGCCACAATGAAGGACCTTTGTTCCAGGTTTGACATTCACCAAGCACCAGTAGCTCCACGTCACCCGGCGAGTAATGGTCTTGCTGAACGTACAAACCGCAAAGTTCTGGAGGTGCTCAGAGTAACCATTAATCCGAGTTGTACTAATGGGATGACGCTATTCCAGATGTTCAGTGTACATTGAACTCTTCCCTCAACAGCTCGATTGGCGAGACACCCCATTTTGCCTTGTACGGCTATGATAAGCGTTTACCAGTACGAAATCCTGTTTGCTCCGCCTAGCCCAATCTATACGCCGATAACACCGGTATAGTTAAGATGCGGACCACACAGCTTGTTTTCCAGCGAGTACGTGAGAACCTAATAAAAGCCACAGATAGGTTCACGTCTGATCGCAACGCCCACGCTAAGGAAAGTAAGGTGGAACCAGGTTGCAAAGTTATGTTGCTCAACCCGACGCAGACCCCTGGTATGCATAAACTTGTCCCCAAGTTTGTCGGACCTACCGTGTCCTCAACAGCCCCCCAAAAAGTTGAGGTGGGGAGATACCCACCGGAATTCAGAGAAGCTCACCTCCCAAATGAAGATATTGATCATGTGCAAGCTGAAGCAGAGCTGGAATCGGGGAACAAAGCCACAAGCAGACTCAAACTAGTGACAACCCGTCTAGTTCTTCACCCGCTATCCCTACGACAGATGACAGTCCTGTAAGGCTCCAACTTAGGGCCCTGGGGACCCGGACAGCAGTACATTTTTGGACATTGAATACCTACTGCGTCCGACCCCAGCTAGCACGCTAATTGTTTGCTTGCAGAAATGGGGATTAATGTGCACACATTGTATAGTTAGTAAATAATGGAGTCAGGGGGGACAACACCATGAAATATTAAAATTTATTAGAGGGCCCCAGAGTATAATGAACCTGGAAAAAATTTTATTGGGGAGTATTCACCCAGTGTGTCTTGTAAAGCCTGTATAAAGGCAAGGGAAATTTCGCCCTTTTGAGTTAAATGTCACACCTTAGGAAATGCATTCGTCATTGTTTAAATTGGGTTACAGCGCTCATGGATGTGCAGTCAAGTTGACGTCTGGCCCGTGGACAACCTGTAATAGAAGACTCTAGTTCCTGTGTCAGCATTGGCTTGTTCTGTCCTTTCCAGCTGTCCCCGGCAGGCCGATTTTCTCTTCCCCACCACGAAGGGGAGAGTTTTTTGGGCCCCGCACCGGCTTTCCTGTTGAAATGTCAGGTGCCCCGAAGCCATTTTCCCCCTGGGTAACCTTGCTTGCTTGTTTACACCTTCGCCCCCAGTATTGTCGTGTCGAGACGACACGCGGAGGTGGCCGAGTGGATGTAAACAGCCTATCCAGAGGCTGTTTCAAACCCGGCGGCACTATGGTGCTGCCCCAAGGCCTATCAGGCGGGCTGGCAGCCAGCCTTTCTCCTGAGGGCCCTCCCCGAACCAGGTTCCCCCCCTCTGGCCCCCCGGCCCCCTCACGCCTGTTCGGTGTACACCTACACCTTGCCATTAATAAACTGAGTCTAGTCATCGGCCGTATCTCTGCACCTACGCTACCATTCTACTGCCCAAAGTAAGCAGCCAAGAAAATAGACTTAACATAATGCAGTATCATTCATTGACAACTGGGACCACTTCTACGGTAGAAATGACATGTATGGCAGGGATGGGGTTCACTTATCTGGGGACAGGTGTGGGTTTTCGGCTCAGGAGGGTGTTGTTAGACTTTTAAACTAGGATTAGTTAGGGGTATGGGTTTAGAAATGGAAAATAATGAGTATGGATATATTGACTTAGGCCTGATATTATGAATCTTAAAATAACATGGACAGTAACAGGTATAGTGGAAGAAAAAATCAGGGAAAGAAAAAAAGAAGGGGTTTTCTAAATATTTTTTTATACTAATAGTCGTAGTGTGAAAAATAAGATGGATGAATTGAGATTATTTGCGGGTAATATTGATGTTTTTGCATGAACTGAGACGTGGTTTAATATGAAAAATCGGGAATGCCTGCTGAATGTCACATTCAGGGTTTTAAATTGTTCCAAATAGACAGAAGTATCGGGAAGGGGGAAGGTGGCACCTTGTCTGTGATCAAAAATTGTTGCATAAAAATGGGTATAAAGTCTGAAATAATACATAAGAGTCTTCTGGTAGAATTTTCAAAAGGGTTTGAAAATTGATTTTAGGATGATATACCATCCTCCAAACTTAGATAGGGAACAAGGAGACTACTCTGGGAGGAAATTGTTAAGTAGTTCAGGATTGTTTTTTAAGCAGTTTGTGACAGAACCTACAAGGGGAAATAACCTACTTGACTTTTCTGGCAAACAAGGAAACCCTTGAATAATTTAGAAATTACAGAGGAACTCGGCAACACCACAAATCAATTACCTTTTGCATTGAATGGATGGATAGTAGGGATAATTCAGTAACGGTCCCAGATTTTTGCTTAGCAGATTAAATGGGCTGAAAACACTTATCAAAAGTTGACTGGGGAACGAAGAGAGTATCAAAGACAGCTTTCTTAACAGGTGCCCAAAGAACATTTATCCCGATAAAGAAATTAGATCAAGTAGAAATGACCCAGAATGGATGAATAATAGGCTCAAATATCTTTTAGGGCAGAAGAAAGGAATTTATAGGTGCATAAAAAGAGGTGAGGGTCATCTTATAAATCAGTATACTGACATTAAGAGGGACGTTAAAAAGGGGTAAAAAAGCTAAAAGGGGCAGAAATTAAAGTTGGTGGGATTCAAAAAATAACCCAAAAAATTTTTTCCAGGATAGAACAAAAATTAGAGATAAGATAGGTCCCTTAAAAATAACTCTGGGCATCTTACTGACAAAGAGAATGATATGTGCTCTATTTTTTAAATTTTTTTCTTTGGGTTTTTACACAGGAAGACACTAATAAATCCCAGTAATCAATTTTTAAGGGGCCCCGAAGAAGATAAATTATGTAATATCACAGTCACTAGCAAAATGCTTATGAAATAAGAGACCGATAAAACAAAATAAACCCTTGGGGCCTGAGTTTACCTGGGAGAGTTCGGGGTCAACGCCCCCAGCACCAGTCTGTGACCAGGCCTCGCTGAACAGAGCCTGATCAACCAGGTGTTACTGCTGGCCGCACACAGTCCGACGTACGAACCACACCCCGGGTGGTCAGGTACTGATTTTAGGTGCCATCCAGTGCCTGCTTGAAGACAGCCAGGGTTATTGGAATCCCCTTATGTACGCTGGGGGAGGGAAAAGTCTTGAGCCCTGACACTTTTTGTGTTGTTTTCAACGTAGTGGCACCCCTGCTTTTTGGGGGGGTGTTCATGTCTGCCGAGTCTTTTCATTGTAGGGGGGTGACCCCATGTGCAAGTTTGGTACTAATCCCCCTAGGATTTTCCAAGGTATATAATAATGATTCTCCTGCCTGGTTTTAGGGAGAAGGGTTTTGGAACCTCGCGCCCCCGTAATTGAGGTGGTTTATGCAGTTATGCATGTGTGAAGGTTCCTGCACATTTTCTAGTTCAGCAACACCTACCTTGAAAGGTGCAGTTAGTGTACAGCAATATTCCAGCCTAGATAGAACAAGGACCTAAAAAAGGGCATCATGGGCTTGGCATCCCTGGTTTTGAAGGTTCTCATTATCCATCCTGTAATTTTTCAGCAGATGCGATTGCTACAGTGTTATGGTCCTTGAAGGTGAGATCCTCTGACATGATCACTTCCATGTCTTTGACATT